>PVKS010026119.1:0-29021 GCA_004027875.1 Aplodontia rufa | reverse complement strand
AGAGACAGCATCACACACCGTCCAAAGTAGGAACTAAAAGTTAAATATTTTTGTTTACTGAGCTCTTAATGTGTAGCTGCATCTATTTTGGGTGCTGGATAACTCCACTCCTTGAAGAGGGTAGGTACACACAGTTCTCCAAGAGGAAACAGACTGTGGCTCGAGGATAAAGCAAATAAAGGGGTTGTCATTATAGAAATGGGGACAAGAGCAGTGGTCACTGCAGCCTTCTCCATCTCTCTCGGAGTCTTGCGTCCTTTTGTATTTCCCCCGGATTCAGCACAATCCCTAGCAGAATGGATGCTTGTTGGCTAAGTGAGTGAGTAAAACAGTATGATCATACGGTAGCAAAACCACATGAGATTGCTTATAAATTATATCTTTTAAAAGAAATTCATTTTTGAAGGATGTAACTGACTGATCAATTGAGTCAGGCTGTTGTGAATAAATTTTACTAAAATATCCATTATCAACCTACCTTTCTCTCTAAGCAGACACTTTTAACAATGAAACAACACCTAATTTAAAAAGATCATAATTGCACAGTGTGTAGTGCCTCAGCTGGCTTATAACTTACTGTAGGATAGATAATAATATACAAATTTAATGAATTAAGACACAGTAGAAGCTGTGCACAGTGGCACATTCCTTCTCAAGAAGTTGAGGCAGGAGGATCTCAAGTTCAAGGCCAGCCTGGGCAACTTAGTGAGACTGTGTCTCAAAATAAGTTAAAAGGTGTGGGGGATACAGCTAAGTATTTGAGTGTCCCTAGATTCAATTCCCAGGAACACATACACACACACAGACACACGTATGACTTCTTATGTATGTCTGTTGGAGAGTGATTCTCATTATGCAAAAAAGTTCAAGTTAAATGACAACTTAATTAACATATTGTTTTTTTGGCATAGAAACTAATAAACTTCTCTATGAGAAATCCAAGGAGAAATGGCATGGTGCTCCGTGTTGGAATATGCATACCACTCTTTGGAAACAAGAATAGAGTTTTTCTTCTCTGCTTTGACAGCTTTAGAGAGGCACTGAGGCATATTTTTGGCATGGTTTGGATGATGCTTGAGGAGAACACTGAATTATGGGAATCTTTAGGTAAGCACATTCAGAAAAACAAAAGCCCAGTCAACTTGGAGCAGTTGCTTCAGGAAGGTTTGGCTGGAGGGGGGAAGGATATTAGTCAAACTGAGATTTTACTAACTGCAGCAAAAAATATTTGTAGTGCTTCTCACACTTCAGCATGCGTAAGTTTCCCCTGCACAACTTATTAAACGCTGACTCCTTGCTTGCAGACATTCTGCTTCCCCGCGTGAGAAAGGCCAAAGAACCTGCATTTCTGCCTTGCTCCCATGTAATGCTCATGCTGCTAATCTGCAGATCATACTTCAGGTGGTGTGTTTAGAGGCCAAGAAGACATATACTCCCATAACCTAGGAACAGCCTAGAATTACCATTGAATGAGTGGGGATTTTTAAGAAAGACAGAAAGGGAGAATCAATTTTGTTCAGTTTTTCATGTGGCTTTTGTTGCTCCAACACTTTGTTGTGTAAGCGGTGCTGGGTTCAAACCTGTGTCCTCGTGCATGCCAGGCAAGCGCTGAGCCACCACTCTAGCCCCTCTAGTTTTTATTTAGGTAGAGGCACAGATCAGACTTCTTTCTCCTCTTCCCCTCCCCCTCGTCTTCCTTTACTACAACTCCTTCCTTCTCCTCCCTTTCCTCCTCCTACTGAGATGGAATCTCTGTTTTTTATGCTGATCTCAAGCAATCCTCCTGCCTCAGTCTCCTGAGAAGTTGGAACCACAGGTGTGTGTAAAACTCTGTTTCTTTAGACAGAATCTTAACAAACTCCTTAGATAACAGCCTTCACATTTACCCTTTGTTGGTCAAATGGCAATGTTGTCGCTAACCCAATTGTTCCCAGCTTCCTGGATTCACTCCCAGTGGTTCTTCCTCCATACCTTTTGCCAGTCTCACTCTAAGGAAAAGCTCACTTTACTCCTTTGGTTATTTTATGTTTTGTTTAACTTTCTCTTCCCTTGAGAAAGTTCCAAAGTGCTTGCACATGTTTTCCAAGCTCTTGGATCATCCGCTGGTCATTCTGGGAAGTGACACTATGGGGAAACAGCAGAGTTGTAGAGATGGATTGAACTGGGTTTGGTTCTGATGTTATCAACAATCTGATCTCACACAAGTCTCTTCATGCTTCCGAGTCTCAGTGTTCTCAATCTGCTCCCCCAAAAGGGCAAATGATGCATAATTATAATGTTAATTATTATGAGGATTACATGAAAGATGTATTGTAGAATTAGAAAATAAGTCTCTCAATTATTAAATATAATAAAATTTAATGTGTCCTTTTTTGCCCAGGCTTAGTGAAGAAGGGAACATATAAGTAAAAGGAATCTTGCCAGAGTGGACACTGTCTCTAGACCCACTTTATTTGTGCAAATCAAATAGAGACTTTATTTGTGCAAATGATCTACTGAGTAGCCTTTCTTTGAACTGAAAAGGAAAGAAATTTATACAAGAATCAGGTATCAATAAGATTAAATTTAATTATGCCCTGTTTCAGATTTGAGAAGATAAGCATCCTCTTGCTATTAACTTGTTTTACTAGGACTGTCTTTAAATTCCTGTTGGTTAACCTTTACTTGAGAACATTATGAAAGTCATTAAACATACTTTTTTTTTTAAAGAGAGAGGGGCAGTGAGAGAGACAGAGAAAGAGAGAAACAACTTTATTTAGTTTTTCACATGGCCTTCGTTGCTCCAACACTTACTTATGTACGTGGTGCTGGGGTTTGAACCTGGGTCCTCATGCTTGTCAGGCAAGCGCCGAAACCTCTGAGCCACTGCTCCAACCCCATTGAACACACTTTTGGTAAGAAACAGGGGAGCTTAGAAGATTTTTATCTATATGGGGGACTCTTCCCTTGAGTTATATATCACCAGTAGAAGTGGTGGGTTTCTGCTTGTTTGTATACTCTTATTTATTTGTTATATATATAACAAATACAGGTTTTATCTATCTATATAAAATAAAGGTGTATATATATATATATCTTTATAAAATCTTTAAGTAAGAAAAAGTCATTGAATCTGTTTTCCTCCTAGTAACTGTTGCGTTTTTAGAGTAGAGTAACTCTGGCATGTTTTCAACACAAATCTGCCATGAAACTTGGTAGTTTTAGATACACAAACACTTCAAACGTGAGAAGTCTTCAGTATGTATTCGTTCTCTTTCTCTGGCTCTTAAATGTCCCCTTATTTGAATTTGAAGCTTTATTGTCCACACTGAATTCACTCCAGATTGTTTCTATCCTCTCTTTGAATACAGCCTTGTCCTCTAGTATAATTAGGCAGGTTTATTTTAGAATCATGGTTTCAGAATTTGTTTTTAAAACTAAAACAATTTGCTGAACTTCCATAAGATAGTGGCAGAATCACACATTTAAAAAATACCTAACAAGCCACTACAAATTCACAATCTCTTTTAGCTGTAAACTGCTGTTGTCACATAGAAGCCTGGTTGAGGTGGTGACAGGGTGTGGGGAAGTGCCCTGTAGTGGTTGGGTCTCAGATGCAGTGTGTCCCTGAACAGTGACCTTGTCTGTTGGGGAAGACCAGAAGGCTGGAGCTGGGCATTTTTGTGTGTGAAGGAGCAACTCTGTTGCTGGCGATGGAACGCTTTAAAACCATAAACACGGGCTAAAACTGATCAGCTAGATTCAGGTGAATCTAACAAGCAAGGTTGCCATCTAGCAGGAATCTGAGAGAATTAAACAGGGGAGAGGACATTCTGGTTCTGCTTGTTAAGGAGCCTGGTAACCATCTTTGGCAACCAAAGAAACATTTAGCAGCTTGCCACTGTTAGGAGGTCACAGTGCACTCTAAACGCTCCGTGCTGATTGGCCAGTGCCAACCTCTCTGTGCAGGAGGGAGCTTTTGTTCATCCATCATAAAAACATATGGATAAGAAAAATGAAGTAAAAATCCTGGGTAGCACTGACTCATGTATATAGTTTTAAACAAGTATTAAGGATAGTTATAAATGAATACTATTCTCAAAACTGTGTGTGTGTGTGTGAGAGAGAGAGAGAGAGAAAGAAAATAGCATTTGGAGAGCATCTTTCTATGGCATTCAGTATTCCTCTAAAATATAAACCACAACAATTTCATAGAAAGCGATTGTATGGATTTCATAATTTATTTCACCAGTCCTCAATGGTTGAAAATTTGGTTAATCGGTTGGAGATGTAGCCCAGTGGTAGAGTACTTGCTTAGCATGCACAAGCCTCTGGGTTCAATCTTCAGTTCCTAAAAACATCTGGTTAGCTCCCAATTTGTTGCGATTAAGATTCTAATCCTAGGGGCTGGAGTGGTGGCTTGGTGGTTATGGCGCTTGCCTGGCATGCGTGAGTACACAGGCTCAAACCTCAGCACCACGTATGCAATGAAGTGTCCAAGGAATGAAAGTCATATGAAAACTAAATAAAAATTACTTCTTTCTCTCTCTCTCACTGTCCCCTCTTTCTGAAAAAAAAAATTATAATCCTAAAAGTGGGGAAAAAAGAAAAAGAAACTAGCAAACAAATGAAAAACTCCCAGCAAAAACCAACCAAACAAAAAAATCCAGCCTCTGTAAGGTACTTTGCAGCTAAATTGTGTCCTTCGTTTTATTTGAGAAATTTCTAAAAGAAAGGTATACACAATTTTAAACCTTTGAAATAGCTTTCCTGATAAACTCCTGCCTGTTGTATAGTGTGTCATGCAGGCTAAAGGTAAGTTAGAACCCAAATGGGTGGATGTCCTTAGAGACTAAAGTGACAGATCTTTAAAGAGAGGTTAAGGGTAATGAGTTGGTAATTGCGCAGTTAATGCAGGAAGACAGCAGTGACTTTTTTTTTCTGAGTGGAGAATTAATTTTCTAATCAGGATATAGTTTAATTTTTAAAAAATCCACAGAAGTCTTAGGCTTATAAGATCTAGGGTTTGGCCTCTGTTCTGTTTATTTCTCATATCTCTAAGGGTAAATTACTTTACTTTTACATAAGTTTTCTTTAACTCTTAAAAAATAGAGATTGTAACACCTGCTTCATTTCCTATACAGGGTTTCTGTAAATCAAAATGAAAATGTTCCTAATTTTACAGACTTTAGTAAATTTTGTTTATTCTTAGAATGAATCTTTTTGCTTTAATAGAAAAACAAAACCAAACCCAAAAAATCCCAAACAGAAAAACAACACCCATGCAATATAGAATTTTTCTTGTTAAGAAAAAAGTTGCTTATTCAAATAAACAAAAGGATAGTATATCACTAAGACTCATTTTATGCATGTTTTTGCTTTATTTTAATTTATATAAATCAATTTAGTATCTCTAACATGCTAGTTGTATGAACATCAGTGGTTGATAATAACTGAAATAGTATATTGTAGCTTAGATTTAAGTAATGGAGGAGACACTGTCTGCATTTAGAAGATCATAAACCAAGAGGTCTGCTCCTGCACAATTTCAGTTTAAAAGAAAGTATCGCCCTTCTGCTGGGAATACAAATGACATTAGCCGGACTGGTGGCCAATCAATGAAATGATCTTCACCAAGGTTGTTGACAACTGATTGCAGCCAGCAGAGCAGTCAGTGAGGCCATGATTTCCTATGAGGTGACAGGAACACGAGAGACTAAAATAATTATTAAAGCAACATTTTAGACATATTAATACCAAAGCTACTACCTGTAGCTAAGCGGTAAGAATTCAAAATTAAATCATGAAAGGTGTACACAGTTTATTTTGTTAGAGAAAAATAATAATCACAGAAGTGAATCACAAGGTTTATGACTCACAGATAATTACTGCTTCCTTATTCTAGTAGGTAGAGATATGGGTGGCACATCTAGGAACTACTAAGGATATTACTCAGAAGATTTCCTTGGTTCTCTTAATTTTGTTTCATTGCCCCACAGTTGAGTGGCTGGTTCAGCTCAGTGTGTTGTGGTTTCCACACTGCTCTAGCAGCAACTGGTTTGCAGTTATTATGGATGCCTTGGGGTCTACCAGATTTCTAAATTTCAACCAGGCTTGCTGATTCTTCCCTAAGAAGGAATTCAATAGGATATTTCCAAGTCCAGAATGCAGAAGTGGAAAAATCTCTTCCTGAAAACTCCCTCAAACTCCCCCAGGTCTGCCCTTTTGAACAAGCTCCTGGTTTCAGACCAGAAGTGAGACCATTAGTATCTAAAGTATGTTATTCGGACTTTCTCAAGAGTAGCTGCACAATCCCCATCAAGATTCCAATGTCATTCTTTACAGATATAGAAAAGGCAATTCTCAAATTCATTTGGAAAAATAAGAAACCCAGAATAGCCAAAACATTACCAAGCAAGAAAGATGAAACAGGTGGTTTTGCAATACCAGGTCTAAAATTATACTATAGAGATGTAGTATTAAAAACAAGATGGTACTGGTATCAAAATAAGAATGAAGACCAGTGGAATAGAATAGAAGACTCTGAGACAAACCCATGAATCTTTAAATATCTGATCTTTGACAAAGGGGGTCAAAATATAACGTGGAGGAGAAAGAACCTATTCAATAAATGGTGCTGGACAAACTGGACAGCCATTTGCAGAAAACTGAAATTAGATCCTTATCTCTCAACATGCACAAATATCAAATCTAGATGGATCAAGGAATTAGGAATTAAGCCAGTTACCATACAACTGCTAGAAGAAAAATTAGGACCAACTCTCTAGCATATGGGAGTTGACAATGACTTACTTCCTCAACAAGATTACTAAAGAGAAAGGATTCTAGTAAAAAATCAATGAGTGGGATGCTACCAAACCAAAAAGTTTCTGCACAGCCAAAGAAATAGTCAAAACAGTCAAGAGACAACCTATAACATGGGAGAGAATCATGGCCTGTGATCCCTCTGACAGGGGACTAATATCCAAAATTTACAAATAACTCAAAAAACTCAATAACAAGAACACAAACAATCCAATCAATAAATGGGCCAGAGAGCTAAACAGAAACTTCTCAACAGAGGACTTTCAGCAAGCCTATGAATACATCAGAAAATGTTCTAAATCACTGGCAATCAGAGAATTGCAAATCAAAACTGCATTAAGATTTCACCTCACTCCAGTCAGACTGGCAAAGATGAAGAATACAAACAATAACAAATGCTGGAGGTGTTTTGGGGAGATCGGAACACTAGCACACTGTTGGTGGAATTGCAACTGGTCCAGCTGCTCTGGAAAGCAGTGTGGAGACTCCTCAAAAAATTAGGGTTGGATCCACCAGATGACCCAGCTATCCATTTCCCAGAGGAGTTAGAATCAGCACATTACAGTGACACAGCAAAATCCATGTTCATAGCAGCTCAATTTACAATAGCTAAATTATGGAACCAACCCAGATACCCCTCACTGAATGAATGGATCCAAAAGCTCTGGTGTATGTATACAATGGAGTTCTACTCAGATATTAGAAACAATAATATTGCATGTATTGAAGGTGAATGGATGGCAGTGGAAGAAATCATGCTGAACAAAGTCAGCCAAACTCAGACTCAAGGGCCGAATGTTTTCCCTCATTTGTGGAGGGTGGAGCTAAACCCAGGCTTGGGGGAAAGGTAGAAAAACTTGTGGATTAGAACCATAGAACAAAAATGTAATATGTTAATATTTATGAGATACATTTGCAAAATACTGCATAAGATATTTGAACAAGCTATTCTGCATGCCTTTACAAAAACGTAAATGTTCAATCCTATTGTCAAATATATCGAAGAATAACAAGGGATGATAGGGCAGAGAAGGGGAAATGTTGAAACTGAGATAAACAAGGTACATTCCAAGCATTTATAAGTATGTCACTGTATATACTATAGTCATGTTCTATAAAAATGTTCTTCATGAGTATAAGAATTATGTCACTGTAGTTGGGTGTTTTAGGAAAAATAAAGAACCCCGAAGAAAGGAAAGGGATTGGGGGACCAGAGGAGGGGAGGATATTGACCAAGTTGTATGGCTGTATTGTGTGCATCTATGAATATGTGACAACAAATCCCATCATTATGTACAACTATAATGCACTAATAAAAAATAAAATTTAAAGAAAGAATAGCTTCATACTTCATACATACTCTGGTTAAAGTATTTTCTTGGATAATACTGCGTAGGGAGCATCATTTTATTTAGATTTACCAACATCTTTAACACTGCTTAGGGAGCAGGAAGCCCAGGGTTAAGACTCAGTTTTGCAACTGATTATCTGTGCTGTCTTTGGTTGCATTTAAAGTTTTACTGAAAGTCTCTATGACATTCATTAAACCTTTGTTACTGAGGGGCTATACAGCAGAGAGCCCAGTACCACAAGCTGTATCAGTATCTAGGGATAATGTGGATTTTAGTATGTATACTTAGTAGGGAGAACTATAGAACATAGATTCCAACCAGCTATTTGGTAGGTAGTACTTACAATTTCAAGGTTGGCCTCAGCTATTTTATTTTATTTTATTTCATTTTGAGACAGGGTCTTGCTAAATTGCTAAGTTGCTGAGGCTGGCTTTGAACTTGAGATCCTCCTACCTCAGCCTCTCAAAGCATTATAATCTCAAGATTATAGGTATGCACCACCACCCTGACTTGGCCTCAGCAATTTAGAGAGACCCCATATCAAAATAAAAATAAGAAAAGGCTGGGGGGATGGCTTAGGGATCGAGCGTCCCTGGGTTAAATTACCAGTACCAAAAGAAAGAAAGAAAGAAAGAGAATATAGATTGCTTTATGAATTAGCTTATATCTACCAAGAATATGGTTCTAGATGCTCTTCAGAGAAATCTGAGGTAATTGCAATAATGTGTGTGAAAATCACGTTTTCTAGTTTCTTTATTTGATGCTTTGATATTTGGGGCCTTGCTGTCATGGAGGGACTACCTCTCTCAGGGTTAGTTAATTCCTAGAAATAACAAACAACTAGCATTTCATTTGCAAACCAAACACTTCAGAGCTTGCACTTCTCCTACTGGCTTTTCTGGGCTCTTGCACTCCAATTACCCAGGGCCAGGTACCAGACAAACAGAGAAAGCCCAGGTGTGCCCTAAAGCCTGCTGAACTGTTCAACTAGCAATCCTAAACTTGCTTCCCTGCCTGCTTCTGCCTTCAGCAACCACAGTAAATGCTCTGGCCCATGTTTGTCCCTGACTGCCTCTGCCTCCTCGCTGCTTTCTGTCTCCATGTGGCCCTGTGTGTGTGTGAGGGATCTGTGAGTGCAAAAAAAAAACCCCCTGAAATTTCTATGTCTGTGTGTCATACCATGCCTGATTCAAACATTCTGGTACCCTTTTATAACTACATATGATTTTAAAACAGAGAAATTATGCATAAAGCGTTTGGATAGTCCAAGATCATGCAGTCCATTTGAAAAGTAATTAATCCTCGCCTCAATGTTTACTAGTTCAATTCTTCACTCAAAATTATGAACTAAGCACATCCTATTAAATTAGATAGCCTACATCGGTAGGAAAATGGGCTGAGAGTTCAGGAAATGGGGCCCTCACAAAAGAGACTCACCTAAATGAACAGGCTACTCCATGAAACTAATCTGTTGAAACATTTCAAACATTCCAGGCAACACCTTAACATCTTTCTTTGTCCCAGGCAGCAGCTGGGGGACAGGGGACAGGGGACAGTGGGCAGGATAGACCTGAGTGAAGGGAATGCTACAGACTCAAAGGCTAACCAATCAGAATGTTGTGGACTGAGCCCAGAGCCTTAACTCTTTTCTAGTACCTGTTTAGCATAGATTTTGACCAATATCCTTGGTACATTCCCAATACCTGATTAGCATGGATATTGATCAGTGCCGCTATCCAGTAGCTATAGAAGCCCCTAGACTAGTGCGTTTAAGTTGGGGTCCCCTCTCACCTGGAGTGAGCTCTGCTGCTTTTCTTTCTACTTAAATCAATCTGACTCCTTTCACGCTCGCCTTCCTAGTGTCCATGGGTTTCATTCTTCAAAATCTCTAGCCAAGAACCCCCAAGGCATGAGGCTGGGGTCTGCTGGAACACTGCAGGAGCAGAGGCTGAAAATCTGGCTTCACAGTGTACAAGGAATTCTGCTAAGGAGTGGAAACCCACTTTGTGACAATAGAGACAGAGAAGGCAAGAAAATCCTATATTCCCTGAGTGTTGTCTGTTTCATTTTCAGGTTAGACTTGACATTTTCTGAGTTCCCCATTTGCAGCTATTTACCTACCATTAGCTCCTCCCCTGACTCCTCTCTTCCCACATTGGCACTGCCCTGCTTGCCTCCTCCCTGCTAGCAGGTGCCCAGCACAATATCGTGCGCCTTCTTCCTCCCACGCCTGGCACGATGGTCCCCCACTCGCAGCTCTCTTTGGTTGCGGTCCTTCTCGCCTAACTCCTGGCAAAGCAAGCTTTGTGTTTCACATTGTGAACTAAAATAAATAAGTGAATAAGAAATTTAGCTAGAGACTTATTTTAGTGGGCATTTAAACATTGCTTATTTACACCTGAGAGCCGGGATTATTATCAAATGTTAATACAAAAGTATACAATAAAGAAAAGTTCATGGACTACTGAAGAAAGGTATGTAGGGAAAAGTCTATCACCTTCTCTGTGCCCCTCTCATGCCACTGATTTTTTTTTTTTGAGAGAGGGACAGTGAGAGAGACAGAGAAAGAGAGAAACAACTTTATTTAGTTTTTCACATGGCTTTAGTTGCTCCAACACTCAGTTGTGTACGTGGTGCTGGGGTTTGAACCTGGGTCCTCGTGCTTGCCAGGCAAGCGCCCGAAACTGCTGAGCCACCTCTCCAGCCCTCATGCCACCAATCTTGAACCTTTTAAAATCCAACAGGTATGGGGCTCTGCAGTTGGAGTGCTTGTCTGGCATGTGTGAGGACCTGGGTCCAAACCCCAGCACTACATACACAATTCAGTGTCTGAGAAACAAAGGCCAGATGAAAAAAATAAATAAAAATGTTTCTTTCACTCTTTCTTTAAAATAAAAAAATAAAATACAATGGCTACACAAAGAATAGCATGCTGAACAGCAGGTTGAGCTGTGAAAATGATCATCTCTGCCATACAGAGGAAGAAATGCCTCAACAAATAAAGATAGTGGTCATATTCACAGCTCTGAGCAGAGACCTGAAAACATAGTGCCTTCGTTAAGAAAAGGGCTTGTATTTCTTATATAACCAGAAATATATGTAGATCTTCAAGTCTGTAGGCTCCTCTTCTCCTTTGTACTGATATCCTCAGCTTTGGCTTTTATCCTTAAGGTCACAAAATAACCATTGCCCCTTCAAGTATCAGGTCTGACTGTTTCAGAAGAAAAGAGGAAGTGTAAAAGGGCACTTCCGGCTGAGTCTAATCATTTGTATTGAGGTGCAGACTTTCCTGAAAACCCTACTCAACAGATTTTTGCTTATATCTCTTTGCCCAAACTGTCACCTGGTCCTAGGAGCCTTGAAATTGAATTTTGAAAAAAAAAAAACAAACAAGAAGAAGAAGAAGAAACAATAAAACTGTGTGTTTGCTTTCTGTATTGCAAAATAGCTTTTTAAAAAAAACTGGCAGGCAAATTGCAGCATCTGCTATAGTTTGGGCAAAAAGTGAGGTTAACAGACTGGAGGGCAGGTGGGTGCTGATAACTGCTGCCTCAGCAGTCCTCTCCCAACACCACAAACAGCAGGAGGAAAAGGTAAATTTATGTGCACACTGTACCTTCAGCATAACCTGGAGGCACAGAATATCCAAACTTCAGAATAATTATGAATAAAATAATGTAATCACATCCCAGCGATTGAAAAGACCGAGGCAGGAGGATGGCAAGTTCCAGGCCAGCCTGGGTAATTCAGTGAGATCCTGTCTCAAAGTAAACAAAAGGCTGGGATGTAGCTCAGTGGCAAAGCATCCCAGAACACAATTTCATATAAACCCATCACATCCCAGTCTTGTCACAGAGTTAGAAGTAAGCAAAAAGCAAGCCAGGATGGCTGGTGGAGATCTTGAGTTTGGTTTTAATCTGACACCAGAAAGGCAAAGTCCTCTTTGGTCCCACGTTGGAGCATGGGCTTCAGGGAAGAGCATCTGAAGAATGGGTGATGTGGGGCTGGAGCGGTGGCTCTGTGGTTACATTGCTTGCTTGGCTTGCGCGAGTATGCGGGTTCAAACCCCAGCACCACGTACCCAACAGAGTCTCAGAGCGACAAAAGCTATGTGAAATAAAATTGATTGTCCCTCTCTCCCTTACTGTCCTTATCTCTTTAAAAAAAATGGGTGATTTAAAGTGGGTCAATCTTTGAAACTTACTGCTCTGAGGAAGAAGAAAAACAGAAAAAGAAGGAAAATGCAGGAAGAGAAAAGGAAAAAAGAAATTTTAGGTTATTATAAGAAGAGGACTCACCACTCTCCCTTCCCTACCAGAACAAACCCAGATCTAATGACAAAGTCCCTGGGCTTTGCCATGCCACCAGATATGGTTCAGACCTGAGATGTCCCCTGCAAGCTCATGTGTGAGACAATTCGAGAAGGGTAGAGGTGAAATGATTGGGTTAGAGAGCCTGAACGTAATCAGTGCATTAGTCCTCAGACAGGGGTTCACCGGCTGGTGACCATAGGCAGGTAGGAGGTGGCTAGAGGCAGAGGGTCATTGGGGTGTGCCTTTGGGGTTTATATTTTTATATTCCGTCCTAGAGAAGAGCTCTCTTCCCTCTCCCTGTGCTCCTTCCTTCCTGCTGCCATGTCTGCGACTGCTCTCCTCCACCACACACTTCCACCACAATGCTCACCCTCATCTCAGGCCCTGAGGAGTGCAGTCGGCCTTCTAGGGACTGAGACCTCTGAAACGGTGAGCCCCAAAGCAAACCTTTCCTGTCTAATTGTTCTTGTCAGGTCATTTTGGTCACAGCAGCACCATAAGATGATGCCACTAGACCAAGAATCTTGAAACAGCCAATTCTATAAAAATGAACAACTGGAAAGCAAAGTCGACATAGAGCTATAGAAAAAAGTAGGAAATGGAATTTCACATATATCAACAGAGGAGAGTCCTCCCTCATGAAACAGCCTGGAAGAGGAGGGAAAACTGTAAGATCCCACATCAAGCAAGCAGCAGAAGATGGGGAGAATGACCTTCACTGAGAAATATAAAAGCTAAAAATGAAATAGACCAGGAAGATGCAAAAAGTGTTGACTGAACTCAGGAAAGAAATAGAAAAGAAGGCAAATTATCTCAGAAATAAGAAATGAATTATAAGGCAGTAAAGGGAGCATAGACTCACATAAAAAGTCACTGAGCTGTTGGATTTTATCAAAGGCCTTTTCTGCATCATTGATCAGCACATTATAGTGACACGGCAATATCTATGTTCATAGCAGCTCAGTTTACAATAGCTAAATCATGGAAACAACCCAGATGCCCCTCACTGGACGAATGGATCCAAAAACTGTGGTATATATATACCATGGAATATTACACAGCAATTAGAAACAATGATATTGCATCCTTTGAAGGTAAATGGATGGCTATGGATGAAATTATGCTGAGTGAAATCAGCATAACCCAGAAAACCAAGGGTCGAATGTCTCCACTCATCTGTGAGGCTCGAGCTAGACCTTGGCCATTGAGAAAGGAGGTCTATTATCATGTGTTAAATCCAGATAAGGTGTAATGTCTACAGCCTAATACATTTTTAGAGATGTTGTGGGAAGGGGAAGGGAGGGATAAGGGTGGGTAATTGGGGGGGTACTCTTGGGGGCAAATCTAATCTTCAGAATCTATATACATTTTATATTATTTTGTTAAAAACTTGTATGATTGTTCAACAAATAAATTTCTCAATTAAAAAAAAAGTCACTGAGGGGCATTGAAGAAAGTTGAGAAAACTATGCAAATGAAAATAGCTGAAATCAAGTGAGACCGGCCAGGGGAAGAGTGGCAGGCATGCAGGCAGGCAAGAAAGCAATAATTGTATGTTGTTAGGGTCCCCAAGAGGAAAAACGAAACAATGACGCAGACTTAATACTTAAAATGCTAATCCAGCAGAACATTACAGAATGAAAAAAGACCTGCGTGGACACATCTGAAGGGCTCACTGAGTATCAGGAAAAATTAACTCAGAACGAACAAACTCCAAGACATGGCCTACTAAGACTTTCAGATGTCAAAGATAAAGAAGCAACTCTCCAGGCCTCCAGGAAAAAGATCAAATAGTTCAGCAAGGCGAGCGGGTCAGACTGGCATCAGACATTTCAGAACCAATGTGGCAACAAGGGAGAAGCATCTAAAAGCTAACGGATAGGAACCATGAGGCAAGTGTTCAATTCGAAAGCATCCAGAACAATCGACTGAGAGAACGTAGGGAAGTAAATGCCCACGGGTACTTTCTTGAGGAACTTACCAGGGAAATCAAAAGGTAGCAGCCAAAGGACTGATGGAGCACATTTAAAAATACACAAATGCACATCTAAGACTAAAATAGGGTGAGTGAGAACATTCATACAAATGTTTTATGTTGCTAGAGAATAGAAAATTATTTCAGAATAAAAAGTTATGAAAAAAAATTCACAATTGCTTCATCTTGTATGTTGATGAAAGGTAGGCAATGGAAATATTTCAGAATCTAAGGCTAAAGAGCCCTGAAAGTAAAAAGCCACAAATGGAGATGCCATCAGCAGCATGACCAGGATTACTCTAAAGATGTATTAATAAAGTTATTGAATAGAATAGAGGCTGTAGGAATTGGCTTTGAATGCAAACTCCTAGTGACACTGTTACCTGGTGAGTGAGCCAGGTTCCCTGGCCACATGTCAGTTTCTGGGCCTGACAAAGCTGGCTCCATGCAATGCTGTCCATCCTAAGTAGCATGTTCACCTCCATATCTCCATCACTTCTAACTCCTCCACCTGCTCATCCTCTCTCCCTGACACCGCAAAATAATTTTCTTTGAGATATAAATGAAGAATACAGTATGAAGAAACAGTCAAAAGGCGGGGTGTGGTGGTACACACCTGGTAATCCCAGTGTCTTGGGAGGCTGAAGCAGGAGGATCACAAGTTCAAAGCCAGCCTCAACAATTTAGTGAGGCCCTGAGTAAATTAGAGAGACCCTGTCACAAAATAAAAAATAAAAAGGGCTGGGATGTGGCTCAGTGGTTAAGTGCTGCTAGGTTTAACCCCTGATACAAAAAGAAAGAAAGAAAGAAAAAGATAATATTGTACTTGAGAGGTTAGTACAATGCTTTTGCTTGTACAGTATTTATTTTCTAGATGTATGGATGAAACATATATGTGGTATACTGAAAATCACTGCTCGCTCTGGCCTCTTTTTCTGGGTGGGTCATAAATTGTGTGCAGTCTCTGTAACTTTTTGAACAATGGCTTCAATTACCATCAGCAAAACTTTCAGATTTTAGTTTTAAAAAAAAATCCTAGTTCTTAAATATGGAGGGTGACAATTTTGTAATTTCACAGTGATACAGTCTGTTTGCTATATTATGTACAGTTCTGTTAGCCATTTAGACACAAATACAATTTTATACAATTTTGTATTTTCTCTCTCTTGCTTATGTTCCATAACTATTTGCACAAACTAAATTATTCCAATTTTCAAGATTCATGCTCACTGTGCAGAATTTCTTTGAGCTTCTAATGTCACCAAGCAAAGTATGGAAAGCAAAAAGTATCCCAAGATCACGGAATTCTTCACATTCATCTGTAGGAATCATTTAGTTCTATCCTTTTAAATGTCACTTTTTTCTTGATCAACTAATTGAGTGCCTAAGGATAATCTTAGATTTTATTTTTTTTATTTGTAAATTTTGCATAGTTTTTTATTGTTATTTTATTTTTGGCACCAGGGATTGAACCTGGGGCACTTAACCACTGAGCCACCTCCTGAGCCCTTTTTATTTTGAGATAGGATCTTGTAAGTTGCTTAAGGAGGGCCTTGCTAAGTTGCGGAGGCTGACTTTGAACTCGAGATCCTCCTGTCTCAGCTTCCGGAGTTGCTGGGATTATAGGCATTTGCCACCATGCCTGGCTTGCACAGTTTTAAATACAAATCACCATGACTTAACATTTTCATCTCTAGTTTGCTCAAGGGAACATTTCTGTAACAGGAACTACCTCTGAAAATAATGGCGATTATGATTTAGCCTTCCAGAACTCCCTTTCTCCACATCGCTGTGGTGGTTCAATGTAGATGGATCACCCTCCCTTGTGATATTAATTTTTATTCTATTTTATATTTACACATTTCTGTAGTTGAAGCATCCTAAATTGTTTGGCAGTAAGATCCTGTTGGGACTGGAAGCTGTGGCAATCCATTTGGGTTTTATCCTACTTTGTGATATCTCATCTCTGATAACTTCTCTAATAATGGAGAGGTTTCTGTGTGAGGAACACTCACTACTTGTACTTTGCCCACAGTTTAGATTATAAATCTTTAGACAATTAACATATCTCTAAGAATCCGAGAGTTACTGAGATAGCTTATAAATTAAAACTTCATAAATTTAAGAAACTAAATTTCTGTATATAAATATTGAAGGTAAACATCATTTCTTTCCATTCAATTGAAAGCACATATGTAATAGATTTTCTTAAGCATTTAATACTAAAATATACGTGTTGGGTATGGTGGCACACACCTGTAATCCCAGCTACTAGGGAGGCTGAGGCAGGAGGATCTCAAATTCAAAGCTAGTGCAAGCACTTTAGCAAGAATGTGTCTCAAAATAAAAAAATAAAAAGGACTGGGGGTATAGCTCAGTGGTAGAGCACTCTCCTAGTGTGGGTTTGATGCCTAGTCTACCAAAACAAAAAAAACAAAAATAAAAACAGGGAAATAATATTACAACGATCGCAGAGCTGATCAGTACACTAGGTTACAGTGGAGTGTATTTAGATGTATTTTTTAGTTGTTTTTATTTTTGCCTATTTTTCAGGTTTGTCTCTCAAGTTCTCTAAGGTATGAGAAGGGTTGGTAATCATGTCCTCTCCAGAGTGACGTACCTGGGTCCATATCCAATTAGATGAACTTTTAAAAATAGACTTTATACATTGCCTCAGGAGTTAAAACAAAAAACTTTGAAATGATTGACTTGGATCCATTTATGCATTTTTACTTTTTTTTTGTAAGAGAGAGGGAGATTCAATTTTATTTAGTTTTTCATTGCTCTGACACTTTGTTGTTGTGTATGAGGTGCTGAGGTTTGAACCCGTATCCTTGCACATGCCAGGCAAGTGCTGTAACCACTGAGCCACTGCTCCAACCCGTTTTGACTTTTTGTGATCCAGTCTCTCAAAATGAGTCATCTTCATAGAACAGATGATAAAATATAATTTTCCATTTTGTTTTTCCCTTTTTTTTCAAGCACAGCTTTCTAAGTCTTTTTGCAACTGCTTTCTGAGTATATTTCCTACAATGTTGCATGAATCCATTTTGCAATTACTCATTTTGAATCAGCAGATTCTCCATAGGTAAATCTGAAGACTTCGGGCAAAGTTGGTTTTCTTTTTCACAAAATATTGAGACCCTTAAGATTTTGTCACCTTTCAATATCAATTATTCATCATTGTAATTATTTATAATATTGAGATTTGATCATTGATATGAATAAATTGTAGCTACATAATTTTGAAGACAGCTCTTGTCTGTTCAGGTATTTTTTAAGCTAGAATAGCCAAAGCAGATTGGAATATATCTATCATCACAATGCTTTTTTCTTTTCATGCTCTTAGGACTTTTAGGCCTCAGTTACTACCTCAGAGGATTATAAAATTTCTGTTACTAATTTTTTTTTCTAAAGAAGAGACAGTGAGAGAGAGAGAAAGAGAGAAGCAATTTTTATTTAGTTTTTCATGTGACTTCCATTCCTCGGAGTCTTTGTTGTGTATGTGGTGCTGGGGTTTGAACTCGCGTACTTGCGCACGCCAGGCAAGCGTAACTGCTGAGCCACCGCTCCAGCCCCTCTGTTACTAATTTTTGATCCCAGTACTGGGTCCATTTTTCCCTCTCTAAATCAAGGAACCAATAAATGAGACCAAGTTCCTATTGAGCAGTGAATGAAGGTTTATCCTTGGCCAAGATTGAGAGAAATGGGACAGAGATGTGCAGATCAACTGGACAGGTTGGGGGCAGACAAGTGATAGATAAAGGATAAGAAAAATGAGAGGGAGGGACAGGCTAATAAAGGAGAGGAATATGCATATATTTTCTAGGAATGGGTGGAGAGCTTCAAGGGCCATCTCTTTTTGCTCCTTTGATGGCTTGGTTTTTTTTTGGCGGGGAGGGGGGGAGGTTATCAAGGATTGAACTCAGGGACACTTAACCAGGGATCCACATCCCAGCTCTTTTTATTTTTTCTTTTTGAAGTTTTTCTTAGGGCCTCGCTAAATTGCTGAGGCTGGCTTTGAACTTGTGATCCTCCTGCCTTAGCCTCTGGGATTAAAGTCTTATACCATGGCACTGAGCTTGATGGTCCTTTCTGGTAGTTTTATGGTGATTGTGAAAAGTCTTGGGGCTGGGGGTGAATGTCATTTAGCATGTAGATGGGATTATAATGAAGTGAGAGGTTATCTGGGTCACTGTAGCAGCCACCTTAAATCCAAAGCGTTGTGGCTATCCCACCTCAAGAGGGGATTCTTACCCTCAGTGATGAACAAGTCAGTAACACTCCCATCTTGGGGTGGGGTTATAAAAATATCTTGAACTAATGGTTGTGAAAACCTTTTGTAGACTGCTGTCTACATGATTATATTTGGCATAAAGGGGTTGGAGCACTTGCCTGGCTATGGGCAAGGACCCAGGTTTGAACCCCAGTATCACATGCACCAAAACTAAGTGTTGGAGAAACAAAGGCCAGATAAAAAAAAAAAAAAATATATATATATATATCATTGACATTTGATATAAAGACTATCCCCCAAGGGCCGGAGCAGTAGCACAGTAGTTAAAGGGCTTGCCTGGCTTGAAGACCAGGATACAAACCCCAGCACCACATACACAACTAAGTGTCCGAGAAACAAAAATCAGAAGAAAAGTATGTAAAATTGATTCTCTTTCTCTAAAAAAATAAAAATGAAAAGACTCTCCCCAATGTGGAAAATAGTGTTAACATAATAAACCAATAAATCTGGGTATAAGTGCATAGTATGGGATAATTACATCTCTTCATTGCTGTGTTTCTATAGCAAAACGTGCTCCAGAGGAGAAAGAAAACAGTCAATGTTTCTGTCTCAAAGAGAATTCTACCACTACCTTCAGGATAGCCCCAGACAGACACAAGTAGTGAAGACAGGTAACACAGCAAAAACTTAAACACATTTAAGAAAAGGAAAAAAGAAGAGACTTGGAGAAAGATGGATCCTCGAAAGATATTTATTCCAAGAATGAACCAAGAAATTGGACAGGTCAGCAGAGGGTCCGTAGTTTTGCTTCTTTCTCTAGTTCTGTGGAAAGTCTGGGGAAAGACACCCAATGAGTTGGCAGAGGTTTGAATGCAATGCAAAGTATTCTTGAAATGCTAGTAGGTCTGTAAAGAGGAGACGAAAGTAGGTTCTTCCCAGAACTGCTGATCGCATATGCTTCTCTGAATCAGCTGTGGCTTTCAGTTTAGTCATGCCCCTGCCCATTTCAAGCTGCTTGAGGCTTAAAATTGGCATCGTACATCAAAACAAAAATCTCTGGCCAAGGCAGCTCCGCTTCATGTTTCAGTGGTTGTATTTTTAGCTATGAATCACCAGGGTTCTCAGGATGACAGACTTTTCCTTCCTCCACTCCTTGCTAAGTGAATTTGTTTCTGGTTCCAATGCTTGCTCTCTTCATAATCTGGATGTCAGGCATGTTTCCACAACCATCAAGGATTTGTGACTTCAGATAGTGAGCTGAAAAGGCTGCTGAGGTCACCCTAACTTTGGTTTGGTCCTAAACTGATGAAAGGTGTCATTTTTTGGAGATCATAGTGCAAAGCATTTATACTTCCTTAGGCAGGAACAAAAATGAGGAATTTTATTTTAGTTCTCAGGGTACAAAGATATGATGCTTCCTCTTTCTTCATTGTCTCAGTCTGTTCTACGCTGCTGTAATAAAATACCAAGATCTAGGTAATTTGTAAACAATAGAAGTTTATTTGGCTCATGATTCTGGAAGCTGGGAACTATCAGACTGAAGAAGTGCATCTGGTGAGGGCTGTGTTTCCTGTAGTGGAAGACAGAAGAACAATGGTATCTTTTTGTGTATGTGCATCTTTGAATGTGTGTGCATAAGAATGTGCAAGAGGGTGTTAAAATTGCTTTTATAACAAGCACACTCTCAACGTACCAAACTCATTTCTATCACAACGGCATTCATTATTCCATTTATGAGGACAGAGCCCTTATGATCCAATCACCTCTTACAGGTCCCACCTTTCAATGTTGCACTGGGGATTGAATGTTCAACACATGGACTTAGGGGGACACATTCGAACCCTATTGTGAAGTTCATCATCTTCTGTTTTTTATTTATTTATTTGGCCCTGGGGATTGAACCTAGAGGTTCTTTACCACTCAACCACAATCTCAGCCCTTTTTGTTTTTATTTTGAGACAGGGTCCCAGTAAGTTGCCCTGGGCCTCACTAAGTTGCTGAGGCAAGCCTTGAACTTGTGATCCTCCTGCCTCAGCCTCCTGAGTTGCTAGAATTCCAAGTACACACCGAACCCAGTTTTCTGGTAGTTTTTAAGGATATTTGCAAGGTACATTTTTTAAATCCTTGAGTGCATTTATTCTGCCCTTAGGTTTGGTTAATTGGCTGGGTTTGGAAATCTCTAAAATGTGAAGAGAAGTCCTAGAGCAAGAGCTGTGCAAGAGGTCCACAGAGCAAACAGGTCTGTGCTCCATCCGGAGAGAGGGCTCTAGCTGACACTGGGAGAAATCCTCTGAAGTGTTTGCACATTTGAGAAAATCTGTGCCCAGGCATTTTATAGTTCTGTTAAAGCATTTTGGGAAAAAATAAAAGGTGCTCAAAGAATTAAACATATTTTTCAAACAGGCAGTTATTAACTTCAGAGAAAACAAAAAGTTGTACAAGAAATAAAACACGGTAGTGAAATATTTAGCAGTGAATAATACTCAGTCAAAATACAGTGAATATTGCTTATGATTTTTGAGGGGACTATCAGGGATTGAACCAGGAGCTCTCAACCCCCAAGTCACATCCCCAGCTTTTCTTTTTTTAAGAGAGAGAGGAAGTGAGTGAGAGAAAAATAATGTTATTTAGTTTTTCATCTGGTTTTTGTTGCTTTGACACCTAGTTGTGTATGTAGTGCTGGGGTCCAAACCTGGTCCTTGCGCATGCCAGACAAGCACAATACTGCTGAACCACTGCTCCAGCACCCCCCCAGCTCTTTTTACATTTTATTTTTGAGACAGGGTCTCTCTTAAGTTGCTTAGTGCCTTGTTAAGTTGCTGAGGCTGGCTTTGAACTTGTGATCTTCCTGCCTCAGCCTCATGAGTTGCTGGGATTACAGGTGTGCACCACCATACCCATCTTGGTTATGATTTTAACTCAAAATTATATAGCTAAATTGTGAGGATGAATTAAAAGGAAAGTGAGGGGTTCAATACCACAAGGCAGGTCCATGGATCAATCCTATGTTGGAACAACAGGCCATGGTGATTCATTATGTCAGTTGTGTGATTTATTCCACAGAGACACTTTGGAGATTGAAGGAGTCCACTGGTAATATGTATGCTGAGACAACAGGTATAAACTGGAAATGATGGGCAAACTAGGTATGTGCTCATCTAAAATATACACATATTATTTTAAGCAGAGAGGTAAATGCCAGCTGAGTCAGTTAATTATTTTGAAAGTGTCTGTCTCTAGGAAGTAGGATTGGTGATGAGAAATAACAGGAGATGGTTGATTTTCAATACAAGTGTGTCATATTTATATTAAAAATTAACTTTTAGAGTAGAATAGTCTTGCCTAATGCTTTTTAGTATAAACAAAGATGTTCCTCTTATGGCAAGAGTTCATATCCAGCCATGCATGGTGGTGCACTCAGCAACTCTGGAGGCTAAGACAGGAGAATCACAAGTTTGAGGCCAGCCTTAACTACTTAGCAAAACCCAGCCTCAAAAATAAAATAGCATTGGACATGTAGCTCAGTGGTAGAGTGGACTTAGGTTCAATCCCCAGTGCCAAAACCAAACCAAACAAAGCAAAGTTTAAATCTGAAGTACTTTTTTAACACTTATTTCATATTCTATTCGTTTGATACCTTCCCCTCTAAGAAAGGTGCAATTTGAGAGTATGTCCTGGGTTTCATTGTCTTTGAAATAGACACAAAGAAGATACTTATTAAATATTTGTTCATGAATAAAAACAAGAAGCAGTAATATTTTCAAAGGCAAAAAAGCCTTCCAGAAATCAGGTTTATCAGATGATATTTCTTTATTTCTTTTTTTTTTTTTTTTTTTTTGGTGGTAGTGGGGATTGAATCCAGGGGTACTTTACCACTGAGGTGAGCTACATTCCCAGCCCCTTTTTACTTTTAATTTTGAGACAGGGTCTTGTTAAGTTACGCAGGCTGACCTTGAACTAAGAATCCTCCTGCCTCAGCCTCCCCAGTTGTTGAAATTATACTCCTGTAGCAATGAGTGGGTTAGCAAATGATATTTCTAAGTCAGTGTATCAGCTAGGCAGACTTACCCTGAGTGTGAGTTACCAGATGGGCAATGTGGGGCAGGGAGACCTCTTTACAAAATTTAACTTTACACTTAGAATGTAAAAGTTTGACACTCTTGCAGAGGTCTTTCTAAGACAGTGGTACCTAAGATGATAATCATTCAACTTTCAGGAATCATAGTCTATAAGGTATACCTTGATGGACGGTAATGGTTGGTTGGTTGATCTTTCTGCTGAACTGATGCTCTTTAGTTTGTAACTTCCCCAAAATTTCAAAAATTATTATATACCAAATACCAAAAATTATTGTATTTATTGTCATTTGAACAACAAGGTAAAATGTTGGGGGAAGGGAGGACAGTCAGCATTTTCTTCTGGAAAGCATTTTTATAACCTAATGCACTCAAATTGCTGGAATTGGTGATGATCACCTGAGGGTGAAACCTGGTCAGAGTTTTTGCAGTAGAAATAGGAAAAGTAGGTCATGAAATCACTGCTTACTGTTTCTCAACATATTTGTTCTCTAAGTTGTAATTATTATAGAAAAAAATGAAAGGAGAAAGAAAAAATTGAGAACGGAGGCAAAATAGAAACAGAAAGGAAAATAAGACAAAACCAGATACAACTATTAGAAACCAGGTTAAATTCAGTGCACTCAACCTGATTTTATCTTTTCTAAAATAAGGATTTTCTGCCAAAAACAAAACAAAACAAAACAGTATCCCTATTTGTAACATTTTCCTCTCAATGCTTGAGATAACAAGAGCAGTTTTTCTGTGAAGTGCTCTTTGACCCCAACCTCCAAACCTTAATATACAAAATTTCAGCCAGGTGCTTCTCCCAGGCAAGCTCTGTCACCATCTGTGTCACTTGTACACGTACATATGTGATTGTCTGTTTACTTGGCAGTATCTTTCACTGAATTGCAAGCTCAGGGAAGAGGCCATTCTATTTTATTCATCTTTGAAACTCTACGCTCCGTGTTTGAACATAGTGGTTGCCCAGTGATATTTGCTGAATACATGAATTCTTTCTTTCTTTTTTTCATTTTGTATCTGCAGGAGACACTGTCTCTGGAAACAACAGTGCCCTGATTGATTCTGACAATAAGTTTGTGCATCTGGCGGTCGGTCAAAGCCCTCTATCCAGAGGAGACAAGACAGTGGGTATTATGACAGCTTATAGGCAATCCTTCCGGGTTTAGGAGGGTGTAAGGCAGGTCTCAGGAGCTGCAGAGGGCCTGGGGCCGGTTAAACAAAAGAAAAGCCTGGGATTACCTTCAGGCATTGACGCTTTTCTCTTTTTAGTGATTGTCAGCTCATTGCCTGGATTGTGAAGCAACTCAGCGAGCAATTTAGTATGTCTGGCTTATTTCTGAGCAGGTACGTGCTGCCTGGACATTGTGATCGCTATCGTTTTGGACTCCAATAACTCGGAGGGGTTTTCATTCCCTTTGGGTGCAACTCTGTGCCACATTTAAATTAGTCACTATACACCATTTGTTGGGGGAAGAGGTGGTGCCCCAGGTGAAAGGAGTCAAAAGAAGGTAAAATGATGCTCTGAATCAGGGACAGTGTCCTATTATTACATAATGCTGCCCCGATCCCAATGAAGAGGATCATTCTACTCACTAATAACAGACGTGCATGTTATCATTTAATTTTGAATGTTGTTTTTGCAATGGGGAGAGATTAGTACCGGTTGATTAGTGTTTCTTTCCCATTTCCCTTGCAAGGTTCGGCAAGTGTCCTAATGGTGGGAGAGAATATAAGTTTTTAGCACCTAAAAGACCAGGGCACCACTCTTAGCTTTTGTCACTCATTTGACAAATATTTATTGAGCACCTAGTATGGGGCCAGGTATTCAAAGTGCTGGGAAGATAACAGTAAATAAGACACGGATTATGCTCTAGTTGAGGAATAGGTACATTATTCAGAGGTGATAAGTGCTATAGATACGAAAAATTAGGGTAATGAGCATGAGAAGTGTGAGTGGGCAGCATGGGAGATGGCAACTTTAAATGGGGAGAGCCACTGCAGACCTTTTAGAAAGGTGATGTTTGAGCAAAGACTTGAAGGTGGTAGGGAGCGAGTTCTATCAGTATTTGGAAGAAGAGATTCAAACCGAAGAGTGACTCTAAGGTGAGGTGAGGCTAGCATATTTGAGGCACAGTAAGGTGTCCACTGTGGCTCAGGTAGAGCTAGGGGAGAGAAGAAGGAGATCATCTTCCTCTTCTTTTTCTTCTTTTGGTGGGGAGGGATACTGGGATTGAACCTGGGGCCTCTCCCGTGCTAGGCAAGTGCTCTACCAGTGAGCTACATCTCCAGCTCTTTTTATTTTATTCTGCAGACTCAGTTGTCCACGCCAGGCTTGAGCTTGCAAGGCTCCTGCCTCAGTCTCTCTAATAGCTGAGATTACAGATAGGAGCCACCTACCTGGCAAACTTCTCAATCTTTAGGGTCCTGAGATAACATTTCCATAACAAAAGTATGGAAATCCAGGCAACCCTAACTTAGACACAGGTCAAGAATCAATTCAAGGGGCTGGAGTGGTGGCTCAGTGATATCACGCTTGACTGGCATCTGTGAGGACATAGGTTCAAACCCCAGCACCACATACACAACTAAATGTCGGAGCAATGAAGACCAGATAAACAACTAAATAAAGTTGATTCTCTCTTTCTCTCTCTCTTAAAAAAAAAAAAAAAAGAGTCAAATCAAGAAAACCAATGTGGAGGCTATCCCAAGAGTGTAGGCATGAGATTGTGGTGTTTGGGACTTCGGGTGGCCTCAGAGGTGGAACAAAATGAAAAGTGATTGGATGCTGAATATATATAATTTTCCAGTACTAGGGATTAATCCCAGGGGTCCTTTATCACTGAGCTACATCCCCAACCCTTTTTGAAGCTTTTATTTTGAGATAGGGTCTCACTAAATTGCTCAGACTGGCTCTGAACTTGTGATTCTTGTACCTTAGCCTCCTGAGTAGCTGAGATTACAGGCGTGTGTCACCACACCTGCCCTGAATATATTTTAAAGATAGAGCCCATAGATATTGATGACAGATATAAAAAAAAAAGTAGGGAGAGAGTTATTTGCTTTGATGGTTTTTGTGGTGATCTTCTATAAGTTGGGAAAGTCAGGTGATGGAACAAGCTGAAGAGATGTATTTGCATTTAGGTTTGGGATGTGTTAGAATTAAGATGTTATTAATCTCTAAAAGAAAATGTTGAATAGATATGTGGATATAAAAGTTTGAAATTCATGGAGATGCCTTTCCAGGGATGTTAATTTGGAGCCATTGGCATTAGACTGTATTAAAAGTCACGGAACTAGAGGAGACCACTGTGGGAGTGAGTATAGTTACTGAAGATTCCAAAGGACTGAGCCCTGGGGCCCTTCATAGTTAAGAGGTTGGTAAATAGGG
Source organism: Aplodontia rufa (assembly GCA_004027875.1). Taxonomy (NCBI): domain Eukaryota; kingdom Metazoa; phylum Chordata; class Mammalia; order Rodentia; family Aplodontiidae; genus Aplodontia; species Aplodontia rufa. Next base: position 2,870 of record PVKS010026119.1, on the reverse strand, counting down.
AGAAATCAGCAAAAATTACTAGGTGGGAGCAGCCAGCGAGAAAGAAAGAAAAGCAGGACAGTGTGGTGAGCAGGAGAGGGCGGGGAAGCTGGGCTTGGCTCCTGGCCTCTCAGCGCTCCAGCAAGACAGGAGAATGCCACCTAGAGGGGTGATAATGACAGCAACCGTGAGGCCTAACAGAGGGGCAGGAAAGAGCGTGTTTTGTGCAGAATATCCCCCTGGCCCCGGAGGCAGCTTGCACATATTCAGATTTTAAGCTTTGAAAGGGAAGGGAAGGTACATACTTTTTTGAGCCCTAATAATAATCTGTCAGTTCTGTTTTAGAGAAAGAACTGGTAGCAAGGAGGAGGGTGGATTTGGGGGAGAAGTTGAAAACTTTGTAGGTATTTATGAGACCCTCAGCCAAGCCGGAGACTAGTCAGTCACCTCAAGTGGCCTTGGGATCAATACCACAGGCACTTTAATCACGTTGGGATGAAGGGTTGGCTGTGAGTGCAATCGTCCCTCCAGACCCGGTCCTTTACCTGTGTCCTCCATCTCAGCAAGAGGCACTATTACCTACTCAGTGCTCTTGCCAGAACCTGTCATTTTGAACACCTTGCTCTCTTTCACCCCATGTCTAATCAATCACCAATTGTTGAAGATTTGGGCCTCTTAAATATCTCTCAAATTCGTTTGCTCCCTTCCACTGCCCCACAACCACCCTGGGCTCTTCAAAATGGCCCTTGAAAGCTCTCTCTGCTCATAGACCACACCTGAGGCAGTGGGAACTTTTAAAAATGGAAACATTACTTCCCTGCTCTCCTTTCCTCCTGGGTTAGAATCCAGAAACTGACCTTGAAGGTTCTCCACGTCTGATGACTATAGCCGGCATAAACATTTCTGAAGAATGAATGAATGAATGAAGACCAAACCTCACTTTGGGGAAGTTACTTAAATAGTCAAAGCCTCAGTTTCCTTGTTTGTGTAATGACAATAGCATTTTCCTCACTGAGATGTTGCTAAGTTAAGCAGTAAGGTAGAACACTAATAAAAGTGTGTTTGGCATGGCATAATACATCTAATGATTGTAAATGAGCCAAATCAGCATTTAGCACGGAACCCAATAAATACACCCAGTGCATACTTGTTTATGATAAATAAGCACTTGGGGGTTCTAATTAGGTGAATTTTATTTCTACCAAATTACCTAGAAAGTTCCATACTGCAGAGTTGTACATATTTATTCTCAGCATCATATTACTGCTCAGAAAACTTGTTTCCTTTGCTTGTGAAATCAAGTTCAAATTCTTCAGCTTGACATCACATTTCCAATCTTTTTAATATACACCCTATGTTCCTGAGAAATTCATCTTAAAATTTACAAGTTTCTTCAAAATTCCAGGATCTGTATTAGGTGCTGATGTGATGTCACTAATCAATTGCTATTGCATTCAAAGAAACATAGTCCAAGGAGGCCAATATATCATTACGTTCTTTATGAAAACCTCTCAGAGGATGTTAACAGGGATTTCAGCCTGTGGCAGTCATGGAGGTGTACTGCTCAGGTGGCACCTTCAGGAGAATCTGCTGGGAGCATGGGTGATTGACAGCTTCCTGCTGCCACAGTTGGATTCAACAGCTGTTCTTGCTGATGCCTCTCTTTTGCTGGGCTGCACTCAGCCAATGAATGATGGAGGCAGTTTCTAGAGGAGTGTGCTGAGGGATCAAACCAACTCAACCAAGCAACCTTCCTCCCTCCCTCCTTTCTTTCTCCCTCCCTCCCTTCCTCCTTTCCTTCCCTCTCCTTTCCTAGGTCTTAGACCTGCATAAGGTCTACAGAGTGGGAATAACATCAGTGCACAACAGGGTTGTTGTGAGGGATAAATGAGTTGATGTGTGTGAAATGTTTAGGAGTATATGGCTGTAGAATGATTTTTTTCTGTTCCTGTAGAATTAGGGTCACTCCTCCCACATGGGTCCCATATGAGCCCCAATGGGGTGGGTTAAGGGCTCAGGTAGAGGACGCTGCTCTTTCTTCTTCCAAACCTTGACAAAGATGTAATTAAGAGTTTGACTCCATTCTGCCAAAGACAGCTTCAAAGCCTCATCCTCTCTTGTTGCCCTCTTGTCCCGCAGCTGAGCAAGAGAATAAGAAAGCCCACATGCTCCCCTCCCATCTGCTGGTCTCCCACCTGCTGGAAGTTCAGTGCATGCAAGCCCTTGGCCAGGCCCCACCCCCTAGCCATAATAAAAGCCAAATTCAGCGTCCTCTCCTTCCGTTCTCTCAGACCATCTTCAGATGTTCTTGGGAGCCTGTCCTGCTCTCCCCAGAAAGCCTCACTATGGGGAAAGAAAACTTCATGACCTCTTGCTTTGTGTAACACTTCCTCAGTCTGGACATCCAGGCCAATGTTGGGTGTGTGTGTGGTCTACCCCACCTCCGCCAAGTGGCCACAGTGGACAGGTATGAGACCAGGAGACAGGGGAGAACAGAAAACTGCTCTTTCATTTTACTCTTAACTAGAGAAAACTACTTCCCAGTGTCCAAAGTAAAAACTTCCTGATCCCTGGCACTTAAGTTCAGAGTAGTACACTCTACATTGATTGTAAGTAAGAATCCTGCAATATTCTAAAGCCAGAAAAAGGGAATCTGCCCAATAATTTTTAAAATATGGCAATTTTTTTTAAAAAAATTAACAGGAAGGGCTAGAGCTGTGGCTCAGCGGTTTCGGTGCTTGCCTGACAAGCACGAGGACCCGGGTTCAAACCCCAGCACCACGTACACAACTAAGTGTTGGAGCAACTAAGGCCATGTGAAAAACTAAATAAAGTTGTTTCTCTCTTTCTCTATCTCTCTCACTGTCCCTCTTTCTTTAAAAAAAAAAAAA
>PVKS010026118.1:0-29027 GCA_004027875.1 Aplodontia rufa | reverse complement strand
TATGGCCAATATTGCTTTTTCTAGAGTATTTGGGTTCAATAGATTAGATAAATAGCATGAATTAACTTTTGATCAAAAAAATGAAACATTCTTTTTTCTAGAAAATTATTGTACTCTGTGATTTCTCTCAGCATTAAAGCCCACCACATGACATGGTATTATACAGCAAATGTTGAATCAACGCACCTATCACAAGATAGGGGATCCTATGCACAATGATATTCTAAATAAAAAGGTAGTTAACATTATTCTCCTTCTGAACACTGCAAGTTCATTGCTTTCCTATTGAAAAAGAATAAAAGAAGCAATGATTTAGCCTTTTATATTTTATTTGAGTTTTCCTAGACTATTATATATACTTTGAGCAGACATTCAAAGAGATAAAATGCAGCAATTTTTAAGTTCTGTTATTTTATATCATCATTCTCCAGGTTATATTGAACTTACATTTGACCTAACTTGAAATTAAGATAAATATTTATTTTTAATTCCACAAAGTATTACCTACTGCCCAGAAGTCAAAACAGAAGATGATCTTCACAATAGGGATACAAAAACTGAGAGAATAAATAACTACAGAGTTGATTTTACTTTATGGAACAATTAATTTCCTTAAATTTAATGCAAAAAAATTTATGCTATAAAAAGGGAGACAAATCCTTTTGACAAAATGATTCTCAATAAAATTCCATTAAATACCAATTATTTTAACACATTTACAAATTTGAAAATCAAGTGTGATTCTTTAAAAAAAAACTATGAAAATTCTCTGTGCACCAAATTGAAAATATGTATATTACACTACTCTAGTTTCTCTTTCATAAATTCATTCTTCTTTAAAATGATACCAAATTAGTCTTCCTAAGGCATACATCTATATAATCACTTTATGCCTTAATTTCTTTTACTGCTTTTCCATTACTACTATGTTCTGTACGAAGAATACTCCTGAGGGAAATCATGATCAGCCATGCATCTTCCACATACATTTCAAATCCTTTGTCCCAAAATTTATTTTCATTCTGTCATTTCACCAAAAGATGCTACTCATTTTACTTAGAACTTGTCCCAAAACCTTTTGTCCTTATTTTGCCCGTGCTATACAATGTATTAATATCATAACTTTCTCACTTTGGCTGTTGACATATTATTCATCCTTCAAAAGCCCAAAAGTCTTTCCATATACTTTTAAACTTAATTAATTTTTTCTCACTATGAATTCCCTCAGCTATTCTCATGTCCTTTGCATACTGTTTGATTCATTTTGGTTATATGAATATTTAGCTTAGGCCTTCTCATTGTTCCATATCTGCAGAAGGATCAGAATAATTTGCCCAATAAATATTTGTTGAATTTAGTTGAAGGAAAAGGATGTTTTTGTGGATTAATTAAATGGATGATTTAATTGCTAAACAACAGATATAAATTTGTAGAGCATAAATATTCATCAATGAAATGTATAGCACCATGCAACTTGGCTGTAGAGGATGTGGCCATTATGTAAGCTAGGACAACATGTATTCAATTTTGTATGCATCTTAAGCTTTTTATCTCAAGTATATGCTGCAACGAACATATTTAATCCATCTTTGATTCATTTTCTAACATATGGAAGGTGTTGGGTAAATAAATGCATACACACACACGTACATTAATATCTGATGCTGTAATTTGTTAAAGAAATGAATGCAATATCTTGCTGCATGATGATCTCTTTCATCAAGATAAGAGTTGTTTTTGTGGGCTGGAGAGGTGGCTCGGTGGTTATGGCACTTGACTGACATGTGAAAGCACACACAGATTCAAACCCCAGCACCGCACAACTAATTGTTGGAGCAATGAAGGCCATGTGAAAAACTCAATAAAAATTGATTATCTTTGTCTTTCTCTGACTCTCACTGACTGTTGTCCTCTCTCTAAAAAAAAAAAAAAAAGAAAGAAAAAGTTGTTTTTGTCAGCTTTTTCACTACTGTGACTAAAAGAGCTGACAAGAACAATTTTAGAGAAAGCTTATTTGGAGGTTCAGTTTCAGAGGTCTCAGTCCATAGAGAGTCGGCTCTATTCCTTGGGGTTCAAGGTGAGGCAGAGCATGATGGTGGAAAACTGTGGTGATGGAGAGCAACCCAAGATGTTATAACAAGACGCAAAGAAAGAGAAAGAGCTATGTCCAACAAAAGCAAAATGTATATATCCCAAAGGCACACCCCCTGATATCCACCTGCACCAGCTACAGATACCACCCAACTAAAACCTATCATAGGATTAATTCACTGATTAGGTTAAGGCTCTTGTAGTCTAATCATTGTATCTCTAAACCTTTTTGCATCATCTCATACATGAGCTTTTGGGGAACAACTAATATCTAAACCACAACAAGAGTCATTTTTTGGAACATGACAATTGGCAAAATAATAAACCATTAATGAAGTACCATTATCTGAATGTACTTCTTCCCACAAGAACAAAATGCATGCCAACTATATTATCATAGCATCTGTACTATTGGTAGATTCAACTTGGATGTTCCAGGAGTTTTCAGCATGCACTAAGGAAGTATGCATTGACTTGGAATTTAGAAGTTATGATTTGAAATGTTCAATGTTATGAAATCTGTAGTAATTTAAGAATTAAATTGTCTTAATTTAAAAACGAATTCCAGTGGTTAACCTACTTAAAGTATGTAATCACAAAACGTTGAACACAAATTTTTTAAACTATTTTTATTTCAAAATAATACACTCTTGGATAATTATTATGTGATATAAATGTAAGATTTTTTAAAAATATTCTAATATGATAAGCCAAACATAATTACCATTATATCACCATTGGTACATAGATTCTTACCATTTTATGCATATTTGTCTTTTTTATTTGATTTTTGTCAAAAATATCAGAAACATACTATCTTTTTCACTGAAATTTATATTTAAAATATCTTTTAGTACAAGTAAATTATACAATATATTATATAATGGCAGAGTGTATGGATGTGGTTTATTTTGATATCTTCCTTAAGTAATTGATTCTTTGGCTTAATCATTGAATAAGTGTTTATTTTCTTTAAGATTTCAGAAATGAGGCTGGAGTGGTGGTTCAGGAGTTATGTCACTTGCCTGGCATGCATGAGGATGTGGGTTTGAACCCTAGTACACAATGAAGTGTTAGAGAAATGAAAACCACATGAAAAAATCTGAATAAAATTGATTCTCCCCCCCCCCACTATCCCAATCTCTTTAATAAAAAATTTCAGAAAAGAAATGCTAATTCAAATATTGTTACCTTCCTATATCCTTGGCATTTGAGGATTCTGTTTCTTTGTTCTTTTTAGAGGTGAATTAATTTGGTTTTTTTTTTATTCATTCCATATAGTTTTACATATTGGGGGGAATCATTGTTACAATTTCATGAATATATGGATATTGACAAAGAAAGTTAACCCTAGTCCATGGTCTCCCCCTTTTGACCACTCCCTGCTCCCATGTCTCCCTCACTTTACCCCATGTTAGTTGGACTTCTCATGGAAGTCAAGGGTTCCCAGTTGCCTTGATAACCTCCCTACTCCCTCCCTCCAGCTGTATTGATAAACCCCCAATCTCTCCCTCCCCAGTTCCATGTCCCCTTCCTACCCCCAGCTTCATAGTTACAGTTCCCCCGATTATGTAAAAATTCACCAATGTTGAGTTTATTAATGTGTTTAACTTTCAATCTGTCTTAGATTTTACTCTAGCTTCCACATGTGAGAGAAAACATTCGGTCCTTAGGTCTCTGAGTTTGGGATATTTCACTCAACATAATTTTTTCCATTTGCATCCATTTGGCTGCAAATGCCATGATATCTTTCTACCTGTTTCTATCCTGACTCTTCAAGTCTGAATAATCCCAGAATTATAAGCCTTTGGTGCCATACTGGTAAGGGCAAAGACAATAATAAAAATAATTTTAAAAAAAAGTCTACAAATTATATCAAACCACTTGCCTATGAAGCTGAAAGACACTGCTTAATTGCAAATGTGGTATTTTTTCATTTTTTACCATAATTTGAAATCAACCATTAACACTAAATTTCTTGATTTTAAAAAAACAAAACAAACAATAAAAACCTTTACCCTATTGGCTATTATCAAAAAAGTGCCTGCAAAAAAGTGGATGGCTTTACCAATAGTATTTATTTCTTCACAGTTCTAGAAGCTAAAAACACAAGATCAAGTTGTCAGCAACATTGGTTTCTTCTGAAGGCCTTTCTGCTTGTCCTGTACATAGACTTCCATCTTTTTCTAGTGTCTTCACATGGTCCTTCCTCTCTGCGTCCAATTTTTTTTCTTCTTATAAATACACTAGTCGTATTGGCATAGAAGCCATTCCTATTGACCTCTTTTAATTAAATCATTAAAGATTCTATTTCCAAATATGAACACACTTCATATTTGGAATATGAGAGTAAGAACTTCAACATGAATTTTGGAGGAAAAAACATTTCATATTTTTATCATTACTTTTTGGAGAACTGTTAACCTTTTTATAGTTCTAAGTTATAAGACAAAGGATTTTATATAGGTACAGTTTATCCATCAAGTGAAGTCCTCTTTCACTTCATCATTAAGATCCATTAGAGTGAGGAATGATTTCATCTTGTTCATCAGTATCCTTGATATATTGTGTAAAACAGAACAGGTATATAGTAAATGCTTGTGGATTAGATGAATAAATAAAAAATATCCATTTACTTAAGAAATCATGACAACTGGTTCCAGGGAAAATCCAGGAAGTAGTGTGTTACTTTCAAAAAGTGTTGTCAATAAAATGATTATAGCATTGAAAATCAGATTATAGAGCCCTACTGAAAACTCACATGCCCTTAAGAGTCAAGCAAGTAGTTTAAATATGTAATATGAGTAAGAAAACCTGGAACAATAGAAAACTCCATTAACTAGAAAATCAACGTTAATCCCAAAGATATTTAAATTATACTTCCTTTGTGATCAACAACCCTGTGCTATTAAATAAAAGATATTCTGAGGGCTTATTTAAGGCTCTAGAGTATTGGTTCTCGGCTCTTGCTTAGGGTATGTAGTTGCAGTATTTTAGAGATTTACTGAAAACATAAGTAAAGCAAACAACCTTTGATAGTACAAGCTCTGCAATGTATTGGGTAGCATCTGTGATCTCAGAAAGCACTGTAGCCCTGAGAGTTCAATTTTGTACATCAAACCGTTGCCAAATAGGAATCTGATGTAAGTAATCTTGAAGTTCCTTTACTTGGTTTAAAACATGTAAGAAATTCCATGCAGATGTCTTTATCAATTTATAGACTATATCAACTAATAACAGTGAACCTCTACATTTTTCCAATAGTAACAACCTCTGTGTTCATGTATCTGTATGATAGACTAATTTTATTTTGTTTTTATCCAGATGATTTTTCTCATTCTTCAGAGGCTTATTATTACACATTCTTTATAGAGATTCCATATGGTTAAAAAAATCATCTTGGATGCATTCCCATGAACTTATGTTATGGCTTTGTTTTTTCATAGTTACTCTTAATTTCTTCCCTGTTGTGCTATTCATACTTCTCAGCTAAAGGAGTATTTATCGAATGTTGAATGAATTCCTCTATGAAAGCATACTCTCTCACAAAAAAGAAAGCAAGTGATGAGTATTTTATATTCTACATTAGGCCCAGTGCTTCATTTACCCTAGGGCTACATGTACATATAAATTTTCAAGACGCAGTTAATACATTTCTACTTTTATAGCCCTCTCAAACTTTTCAGATAGAGGTGAAGGGCTGTTTAATCCCTTCTCTTTGAGAGATTTATGAATAGAATATATGTGTACATAGCCTGACTTTCTGGATCCACATTTGGCTCCTTTTTGAATCAGATATTAATTTGAGAAGACATTTTAAGATTTTCAATAAATATTAAATGTTGCTATTTAACACAGGAGGGATTTTTTTTCCTCTCTGAATAAATTGAGTATTCCTGAAAGATTTCAGATGGCAGAGCATTCATTTAGATGCAAAGTCACAAGATGCGGTCAGCAGCAATGCAAACCTCTCAGGTCTTCAGCTGAGGACCCTGCTGAGCTAAAACGTCTCCACACATTTTCCTTCTCGTATTTAGAGGAACTATAAATTGCTGGAAACAGCTACTTCATTTTTGCTCTCAGGCCAGTGCTGGAGTCCCAAAAGACATTCTAGGGAAAAGGAGTTAGATGGCTTCAGCCTTTCCTCCGGACTGTCCATAGGAACCGTAGTGGAACTGGCCACTTTGGGTAAGAAGTTTTGAGCCAGCAATAAGGATGCATTATCTCTCCTGCCTGGAGAATAAGAACGCTTTTGATCACATTTGCAGTCACTCCAAAGTCAAAAGGGAACACCTTGCATTATGTCCTGCTGGTTCTACCCTAGCTGGGAGTGGAGACCATCTGCGTCCCTGACAGTACTTGTTTAAATTTGAGCAGCAGCATTGGGAAGCGAAGGGCCAGGAAAGGGATGAAACATAAAGCAATCCGTGTATGAGTTGATGGACAGATATTTCACAAGGCAGGGCCAATTCTCTGCTCTATTCTTGAAAAGTTCTAGTATTGCTGAGCTGTTCTGGTTTACAATGCCCAGCTTTCTTGTTTGTTTTGTTTTATTGCTCTCTCAGGTTTGAGTTTATTAATCTCTCTGAGAATATTTTGTGCCCATCCAGAGTGATTTTCTTCCAGGAAAATTTTATCAATGTGTTGAAACAAAATCTATACTAAAATTTTGTGTGTAAATACCTTTAAAAGGAAAAGCCCACGATAGTTTATTATTGTCTTGCTAAGAGAGAATATAAAACAATATTTTAAAAAGGATTTACTTTATCTGTGGAAATTTATTACAGACACATTTGAAAATGAGTAATAAATTGTCACACAGATAATTTCATGCAGAAGGAGCACATATTAGCTGCTCATTTTTAATTAATGGAAAAATCCCCATATATTGCTTGCTTTTCTGCTGGGTCTCATCATCTTCACTACTCCCACTAAGGAGTATCAGAAGTTTATCTGGACTCTGAAATGAGCAGTAAATTTTACTACTGTTTGTGGGAAGAAGGACAGGGTACAGAGACTCTGAACTGATTTTTCTGATTCTCTAGTTAGAAGCATTGAACTTATTGTCTTACATTAAATAAATGCCTGTGATTTGATTTTTTCAGGGGTACTCTGAGAGAATTGCCTAGGGTAGAACTTTGCATATCACAGCATGAGCTATAGACCGGTAACTTAAAGAACACTTAGGAGCTTCTCAAATGTGCAGCCTCAAGCTCCTGGCCCAGAACCACTGTTTTCAAATCTGCATTTCAACATGGTATGTTTTTTATTCCTATGCCCATGATAGTTTGAGACTAACTCCAAGGACCTGTTTTTCAATAATCTGTGATTGCATGGGCTAAAAATTCCATAAGGTGCTGATACTTTAGCAAAGTGTCTCAATTTAACTCAAAGTAAGATTCATTTTCTTGCTTTTTGCTCAAATGGAAACCAAATAATCACTTTAAACATTTGTTTTTTCCACATGAACATGAGTGCATGGTGTTTTGTGTTTTAGTCCAGGGAGTAGGAAGGTCAAGGTCACCAGAAGAAGTGATGCTTATGGTAAAGAAAATCAAAGAAGAGGACCTTGTTCTCAATTCGTCTTCATGAACTAGTTTAAAATTCAAATGAAGAGGGCATGTACCAGCAGTTGAACTCCACCACTATAACCCATGATTTGGCATTTTGCCAGCAAGATGGAGCAGAGGCTTTAGTAATAGTCAGCCCAGATGCTTTGGCCATTGTGGAGCATCAGCAGTAACTGCTATGCCCAGAAGACTCTTAGGAAATCATGGTCGTGCATTGTACCATGAGCATGGCAATAGCAATAAGACTCCCTCACATGGCCTTTGATCAGTGCCACAAAAGGATGATACTAGAAGACACAATGACTTATTTGGGAGCACTTATCATTCTTGCTTGGAATGTCTAGAAAGAATTGTCCTACAGTGGAGCAGCACTAAGACCAAATCCTTTGGTCCTTTCACTTCTGCAAATCATTTGGCCAATGATACTCTTACTCAACCTACCTTTCAAGTCAAGTATAAGAAATAGTCAATCTTTCCTTCTCCATCATTCTCATATACACTCAATGACAAAGGTAGATGAGTAAAAACTGTGAAATACCTTTGTCTTCATCAGCGTCGTACTAATCTTATCAGTTCCCCACTTGAGTGTAACCTCAGGCCTCAGGAACTACCTTGCAACGGGACACCTTGAAACTGTCTTCTTTTCACCTCAACGTGTCTTGCTGTGGAAATGCATTTTTTAGCCTTGTCTCTGAACCATGCAGTTGATTCAACTCCTTGCATTCCTTTATAATTTCTGTGGTTTTGTATTTCATTTTAATTTTTAAAACTATATTTTTTGCAGCTCTAGGTCTTTCTACATGTTTTCTTTCTTATTTTTTTTAAGAGAGAGGACGAGTGAGAGAGAAAGAGAGTCTTTTTTTTAAGAGAGAAGGACAAGGAAAGAGAGAGAGAGAGAATCAATTTTTGTTGCGTTTTTCACATGGCTTTCATTGGTCTGACACTTAGTTGAGTACATGGGTGCTGGGGTTTGAACCTGTGTACTTGCACATGCTGGGCAAGCACCATAACCACTGAGACACCACTCCAGCCCCTCTACATGTTTTCTTTAATTTAATGAGCTTTTCCTTCTGACTTTAACCAAAGTCATTCACCCTTCAGATCTTAACTTAGAGGAAACTATAATACACTAGGTAATTTGAACTCTGCTAAAAAGTGGATAGTGTTATGGAGCATATGATAAGTTGAGATTTCCTCCACTCGGAAATTAGGAAGAGCTCCCTAACATTTGCAAAGACCTTGATTAACACTTCCATTTTAAACAATGAAACTGCCAATGGACTTGAAGAGATGTGATACATGTGAGAGATCTATGATATATTTCCTTAATACTACTTTTCCTTAGTAGAATCATCTTGAATCACTTTGTTCTGTCAAGCAAATGAAACATAAGCTGGGACTAATTATAAGAAAATCTGAATGACTAAACAGATGGGCTTGACTACTTTTCTGAGTCAATCATATTCCCTGTGTTAATTGTTTATGCATGACTTTGAGCTCACAATATCAAAAAAGAAAGAACTACTTAAGCATTATCTGAATGGCTTTGCTTGATTTTTCTTGCTCTTTGCAGATAGCTTTACTACACACAAAGGCCACAAAGAAAGCCAGTGGCCCTGTTCTCGAAACTAATCCTCATTACCTCCTGTGACATAAACCAGACAAGAGGCTTAGAAGGCTTTTCCTCTCGTGTATCTGAGACTTTCTTCCAGTATGAGACTCAGTCCACAGAACTAGTGTTCTGCTGCGCTGCACAGTGGTGTCCTTCACAAGAGTTTTGTGCAGCTGATTCTTTCTGATGTGTATCTATGGGATAGTCCTCATCTTGAGGTTCACCAAAATCAAGGAAATGATTACGAGATAACTGAAATACTCAGATCTTCCCCCTTGAGGAAAATGTTTGCATTTTTTCTTTTTTCAGTAGCGAAACTACATTATGTGGTGCACAGTTAAAAAAAAGAAAAAAAGCTACCAGACAGGCACAAGTCCTTTCCCTCAGTGGACTCACAATTTACACCAATTCAGGAGAGACAGAACAAATGAAAATGGCACATATTCAGTGCACTGCATCTGTGCTGTTTCTTTTCTTTCCTCTTTTAGTGGGATGAGGGAAATCCTTATTTACTCCCAGGGGTATTTTTACCATAAATGAATATCATTTCTAACTATCTAACATTCACAGTTTTTAATATACAGAGAACTCTGAAACAAGTGAGTTTTTCTTGGTCCCTCTTTTTCCTGGTGAACATTTTTTTACATAGCCATCACAAGATGGTGTCTTCAGAAATTCCTGTCCCTGAGATTCCTTTTACAGGATATAATATCCCTCCCAACTTAGAAATGTGAGCAGACCTATATATTTCCCATTTCTTGACTGTTCTGGCAATTTTCCCTGAAAGGGAGGAAAAACCCTATAAAATCTCTGTTGGCCCCCAAAGCAGAAACATCTGCTGGAGTCATGAGTAGTTTCTTGGCACTTTTGCACAGCCCCAGCCTGGAGCTGATTATTTCAGTTGCTTTACCAGTGTCCTATAGTCAATGAAGAACGTACTGAATGCTGTCTGGGATGATTCATTAGAAATAATGGGAACGTAGATGAGAAGACAAAGGGAAAAGTTCAAACTACTTTGGACTATGTATTTTATGAGTTTCATAAACTAAAATCATTAGACCACCAAACTGCTCAATTAGAAATCAGGATTAAAAAACATCAGGATATTGCTTTCTGTAAATACAGCTGCTTGGCAAATGCAAATAAAGAGTGTCGGATTGTTCCTTGACTCTTTTTTCCTCCTACTAGGAAAAAGAAATCATTTTGCAACATTCTGGGGAAAGGATTGGTCACTGACCTATCTGTATGCTACTTCACAGAGGAGCTGGCAGGGAGAAATGTTTTCTGGCTTGAGTGCACAGACATTTTTATTCTTTGAAATAGTTTAACAGGTGCAAGTCAGGACCTGCTAGGAATGTTTGTGTGTGGCAATGTACTGAACTATTTCCTAAATTAATTCACTCTACCAATGTGTACTGTATAACTAGTTGTAAGATTTTCTGTATGCTGTCGATTCAATCAGTTATTTAACAGATGAAAATAACCCATTTTTTCATCCTCCAGTAATTCTGACAGTTCTGTAATTTCCTACCATGAGGTTTTCTAATGTAAAAACAGACAGGGTCAAAATGCTTTCTGTCATTCTGATCAGATTTTCAGGAGAAAAATATGAACAGATTACATTAAAAAACACCTGGTATAAAGATATGGATTAGAATTTGAATGCAGACCCAATATGCACACAAGTAAAGTTTAACAATTAGTGAACTACGAAATGGAAAATGCTTGAGGAATAAAATTTATTTGTGCAAGTGGAGGTGACTTACATTCTGAGAAATCAAAAAGAAATCTGGGTATCAAAGCACTTCATCAGAACCTCCTGGAGGGGACTTGGGGTAGAGCTCAGTGATACTGTGCTTCCCTAACATGCTTGAGGCCCTGAGATTAATCCCAGGAGAGCATGTACACCTCAAGAGGACCTCTTAAAACACACATACTTGCCCGGCAAGGTGGTGCACGCCTGTCATCTCAGCAGCTCAGGAAGCTGAGGCAGGATCATAAATTCAAAGCCAGCCTCAGCAACTTCGCAAGCCCCTAAGCAACTTAGTGGAACTGTCTCAAAATAAAAAATAAAAATGACTGGGTATGTGACTCAGTGGTTAAGCACCCCTGGATTCAATCCATGATACCAAAATAAATAAACAAACAGATAAAAAAATACATGTTACTGTGCCACTCCTTTCTGATCCAGGAGATTTATGTTAGTGCTCAAGAATTTGCATTTCTTGGGCTGTAGTTGTGGCTCAGCAATTATGGCTCTTGTCTGGCATGCACAAATACGTTAGTTTGAACCCCAGCACCACATACACAATGAAGTGTCAGAGCAATGAAAGCCATGTGAAAAACTATAAAATTGATTCTCTCTCTCTCTCTCCCTCTCTCACTGTCCCTCTCTCTTTGGGGAAAAAAAAAAAAAGAATTTGCATATTTGCATTTCTGTAGGTTTCCAGGGGACAGTTACAGACTAGCCTCCAGAACATAAATTGTGAGGCTTTGTTCTAAGAGACAGTAGGCAAAGCCAATTTGGAATCCCAGCATATATAACTCCGACAGGCTTCTCAGCTCCCCATGCTAGTGAACTACTAATCAGTTTTCCATAATAACACAGCTTCACCTTCTTCTAATCCTGAGAGTTAAGTGCATTTTTACCTATTGTCCACTAAGCAAGACCCATATTTCCATCCTAGGACAGTCTAGGATGCTTATTTGGCCTGAGAATTCTCCTTTCAGACATATGCAAGTGCATATTGTTGTGCACATTATTCTATGTACCTTTTGAAAAATTTTCATGACTTAGTGATTTTCTCATTCTTTCCATATTAAGGTTGATTCTGCTCCAGTACCAGCCCAATGAATCTTAGAGACAGACATTCCACAGCAACTCTCTTCTTATAAGTTAATTACATTTCTCATCAACTTCTCGCTGTTGAACTGAAGCTCACACTCTCAGCCTCCCTCATGTTGTTCAGCCAAGATTCACACCCTACAGAAGTGTCCTCAGCTCTGCTCTCAGCCAATGCTCATCTACCTCTAAAACATTTCCTTATTAACTTCCGTATTTCTACTTCTTTAACAGTCCTCCGTGAACAGCTCTGCTCAACAGATGTGAACACAAACATTTCTTTTGCCTGTACTCCAAGAATGTTGCTTTAGTGAATTCCCCAGTTACTGATGGCTACCTTCAAAATATTTTGATAACAACTTTCATATTAATGTGAAAGTTTGGCTGAAAGGATTTCTTGATAGCTCAGTTACATCCTAAAAAATATTTTCATAATTTATTAAGTTCCTATGGTTTATTATGAGGCATATAAGAACCACTGAAATTTTTAAGTAATATACTAAATGGCTTCATGCCAAGACTGATTTCTGATACTTGGCTCTTTTAATTTTAATTATTTTATTTTACACTAATTTTTGACCTAAAAGTAAGTTGTAGCACAAACTAGCACAAAGTCTCCTTACTTCCAGCATGCTGCTTCTCTTAATATTAATGTCTCAAATAAACTACTTATGCTTATCAATAATTATCACAAATAGGAAAATAATATTGATATCATATTATTAACTGAATTTCAGATCATATTTGAATTTCATTAATTTCTACACTAATACCCTCTTTTTTCCTATTCCAGGACTCTAACTAGGATCCCACGTTGTCTTTAACTGTTACATTTCTTTACTGTCCTCCCATCCCTATGCTCTCAGACTTTTCCTTTTTTCATGACTGAAAGTTTTGAACCCAGGGTTTGGATATCAGAGAAACCCACATACAAATACTAAGGAATGAAACTGAGTCCTGCTGACAATCTTACTCAAACAGGAAATGTCATTTAAAAAAGTGAAAGATTATAGTGATACAGCAATATCTATATTCATAGCAGCCCAATTTACAATAGCTAAATTATGGAAACAACCCAGATGTCCCTCACTGGATGAATAGATCCAAAAGCTGTAGTACATATATACCATGGAATTTTACACAGCAATTAGAAACAATGATATTGCAGCCTTTGAAGGTAAATGGATGGCTATGGAAGAAATTATGGTGAGTGAAATCAGCATAACCCAGAAAACCAAGGGTCGAATGTCTTCACTCATCTGTGGAGGCTGGAACTAGACCCTGGCCATTAAGAGAGGTGGTCCATTATCAGGTGTTAAATCCAGATATCATGTAATCTTATACAACCTAATACTTGTTTTAGAGATGTTGTGGGAAGGGGAAGGGAGGGATAAGGGTGGGTAATTGGGGGGAGTTACTCTTGGGGGTAAATCCAATTTTCAGAAGCTATATACATTATATATTATTTTGTTAAAATTTGTATGATTGTTCAACAAATAAATTTCTCAATAAAAAAGTGAAATGAAAAGATAGAAAAGCAGAAATAGATAATTAAATCAATTTTGTTATCTTTCAGGCAAACTTGGAGTTTTCCACTTAGAAACCCTGTGCCATGTTTAGATATTCCATAGGTGTTGTCAGAAAAAAATTTGTATGCCTTCCAACATTGATATTGTTTCTCATTCCTGCTGCAGTTAATCCAAACAAATAGTAACAAACAAGTAAACAGAAATAAAATATTTCCATCAATTAAGGGTTTGTTGCTTTACTTAACTGAACGACTCTGGAAGGAATATTTGATTTTCTTTTTTTAATCAAACAATTTTTGGCAATTAAGAACCAGACCACATTTATATTAAAATGTCTGATAAACCCACCAATATTAAAATGACATATTTCTGGGACTAAGCATTAGGGTAATAGATGTGATCTAATTTAGTCAATTTGTAACCCAAGTTGATTAAAAATTTTTTCTTCATAAAAACAAATCATAAAGTATTATGATTATATATAATGTAAAAAATATGGTCAGTATATAACTTTTAGACTATACACTGATCTTTTATGATAAAGTGATTTTGAATGGAACCATATGATCAGTTCAGAAAACAAAAACTGTGTGTGTGTGTGCATGTGCACACCAAGTGTAAATTTTCCTCTGTACTCTGATTTTCTTAAAACAAAGGTAACTGACAGCTCCCACACTTCAAGGTATGAGAATTATTATTGCAGCCTGTTTTTAACCTAATCTCCCCTTCCTTGCTGTTTCAGTCAGCTTTTTAGTTGCTGTGACCCAAGGACCAAACAAGAACAACTTTAGGAGGAAAAGTTTATTTTGGGACAGTTTCAGAGGACTTAATCCATGGAAGTATGGCTCTGTTCCTCAGGGCTCAAGGTCAGCAGAACAGCATGATGAAAGTGTGCTGGAGGAACGTGGCTCAAGACATCACTTCAGGTATCACAGAGACTCTACCCACCAGATACAAAATATATACCCTAAATACACACTCCCCAATACCCACCTCCTCCAGCCACTCCCTGCCCATCTTCAGCTAGCACTCAGTGGTAATCCTATCAGAGGATTGATTCACTGATTGGGTTAAATAGCTCATAACCCAATCATTTCTTCTCTAATGGTTCCTGAATTGTTTCACACATGAGTTTTTGAGGGACATCTAGTATCCAAACTGTAACACTTGCTATTAACAGTGGCCTAGAAATCTAAATAACCATTTTTAGTCTAAAAAGAGATGAGAAAAAGACATTTATCAGTCATTGGAACATGAGAACCCCTACAGTGTCCGGGCCCACACCTGGTGATACACTACAGTCAGACAGCTCAGTATAGCAAGAGCCAAGGTAAGGTACAATGATCTTCAGAAGCTTAGAGTGCCAGTACCCAATGTCCAGATTCCCTACTTGCATCTTACAGCCATAGCTCTAAGTCCATTTACTTCTGGCCTGCATGTCATAAAGTGACCCAGTGCTCATCCTAATGTGGGCTTCCTAAATTCTTCTGTCTTCATCAATGGAGTGACCTCCTATTCTAAAAGGTCTTATCTTTTCCACCTGTTGTCCAATTGCCTCCTTTCATTCACTTCTCTTCACAGAGCATGTCACATTTTCTTTCCTTCTGTCAGATTTATTGCTTTTCCACTATAATATAGAAACATTGTAAATACCCTAGGAACATCATTTGTAAAAGCAGAAAATTCAAATTTTCCAAAAAATAATATTAATAGAATAAGTCCAAAATAAACAAATCAAAGTTGTTAAAATAACATTATAGAAAAAAATGAAATGATGTAAGTGCATACTAATTTTTTTTACTGAAAATATCTCACATATTAAACATCCATGGAGAGATGTCTTCTCAATAACTAAAGCATGAAACTGGTTTCTCATTTCCAGGTGTAGCTAGGGAATCATGTGCAAAACCCAATCCATTTTTTCCTTTATAACATGCCTTGTAGTGCATATATCTTTAAACCACACATTACATTATTAGAAATATTGAGTGTTTTAAATTGTATTAATTTCTGCTAGATTCTTTAGGTCAAATCTTCACTTTAAAAAAAATGCAAACAAAAAGTTTTGCTAAACTACCAAATTTATCCTGAGGGTAAAGAAGATTCACATGTTACATTTTCATGCTTAGTTTGGCAAAAAGGAAGGGGGAAAGAAAGAAACCATAATATTACAGGGAGGTAAATTAATAACTAATAGGCATATAATTAGTATACACATGATCAAATACAGGTATAATATGTATGTGTACATACACGTATACATATATGTATTTATATGATATATATATATATATATACACCAGGACCTCACACATTGTTTTTAAACAATGGAGCTCTAAAGGAAAAGATATCACACATTGTATGCTTTTGTGTGTTAATGTGTAAAAGTGTTTTAATTTTATAGAAAAATGGCAGTCACATGAATCTGCATCAGGTTTGGCAAGTGTGTGTGACACTTGCCACAGCCCTATATTCACTTACCCTGAAAATCACACCAAGTGAAGACAGCAGTCTGATCCTAAACAGTTCTCAAAGTATTTTCAATATAACACTATAAACTCCTACTCTTATGGTTTGGATGAAAGTTGTCCCCCAAAAGCTTCTGTGAGACAATTCAGGAAAACTGAGGTGAAATAGGTGGGTTAAGAGAACTTTGACTCAATCAGTGAGTTGATCCCCTGGTAGGGATTAACTGGGTGGTAACTGAAGGCTGGCAGGTTGTGGCTGGAGGAGGTGGGTCATTGGGGGCGTATATCTGGAGTATATATTGTATCTGGGTGGAGTCTCTCTCATTGCTTCCAGATCATCACATGAGCTGCTTCCCTCCACCACATTCTTCCTTCTACATGATGTTCAGCCTCAGTTCAAGCCCCAAGGAATGGAGGTGGTCTTTTGTGGTCTGAGACCTCTGAAATAGTGAGCTCCCAAATAAACCTCTCCTTCTAAAATTGTTCTTGTCGGGTCTTGAGTCAGAACAAAGTAAAAGTTAATGAAAACACTCACCAGTTATGGGTTGACTCTACTAGATCCTGAAATTTGTTGAAGAAGGCTCCATCACTTTAGTCTTTTTTGGCATTTTATTACTGACTAGGTGAAAGTAGTATCCTAAATGAATTCAGAAATTATGTGATACTGCTGGTATGAAATCGATGTTTCTTTCCTTTTATATGTCACAATTTGAAGTTCACTTTTGGTTGACAGGGGAAGTTCATATGCCATGACTTTCATGACTGAACTTGGAAACTGGTGAGGGACCATGGGAGATGAAGAAAACACCCAGACACAGACATATGGAAAAAACTGAGACCAGGTGGGACACTGTCCTCTAATAGAGGAACAACAACCCAAGCTAGCATAGCACGTTTATTACGTAGGGTTTGTTATCAGGAAGGTAACTGCGGGAAAGCTGTAGAAGAGTCAGACTTTGAAGGTCATAGTGCTTGTAACATCTTGTAATTAATTTGTTATATTCAGAACTTTCTCTCTCCAGTAGTTAGTGTCTGAGCTCAAGGTTGTGTTCCTCAAATGTGACCTAGCCATGCTCCCCAAACAATGTTGTCTTGCACCTTTGAACAAAACATATGCCTTTGCATAGAATATGCCCAAGTCATAGCATATCCACAGTTCCAAGCCTGACTCAGTCATGGCTCTCCTCACTCATCCTTAAAGATGCTCATAGAACTGTAAACTGAACTGAAGTTTGCAAAGTGAGTCCTGTCCTCTGTCTATTTGATATCAATATTAAGGCCTTACTTATCTAATAGCACAATCTACCTGAACTTTAAGTCATTCAAGCAGCAAATATTTTAGCCTATTTTTCTTTAATGCCTGATTTCAATTTTAACAATAATATTGGTTATAATTATAAAATAATCCACACAGATGGACTTTTAAGGGAACTACAAGTATATAAAAGGTTAGCTCAGTATCTGACTGATAACACTTGATAAATTTCAGCAACTGTGACATGGAAAAATATTCATAAAAATGAGGTTAATATATTATACTAGCATTTATTTTCACATATTAAAAACATAAAGTCAATCTCTAATCTTTATTTTTGAAAGAGTAACAAGGCAGAGAACTCATGATTCCTCTCTGTTTCCTAAACCAGTGAGTCATTAGAAAATGGAATACACACCCCCTACACTTAGCACACAAGAGTTCTGCCAGCACGGAACACATTAAGCTTCATCAAAATGCTTTTGGAGTCCATGGAATGCTCTGATATAAGGAAGCCACACCAGAACCAATTATTAAGTGACTAGAGAGATAAATGTAGCTATTAATTCTCAACACCTGCCGCTCTTCCCTCTGCACTTTGATCTAACAGATGATGATTTGTAATGGCACAACCTCAACACCCACCCACCTGTAGTTTGTTAGGAAATCAGCCAAATAGCAGTACCATTTAGTTACTAGCAGCAGGGAGGTAGACACACAAAAAGGCAATTTTTGTCGTTTCACAGGTGACACCTTCATCATGAAATTGCCCTGAGCACCTGTGCTGCCCTTCTTCATGCAGGACATGCCCAGTGATATGCAAATTAAGCATCCCCATGGGCATATGCCTTTTCCTACTCAAAGACTGGTTTTATGAATTATCATGTAGCCTTTTAAAGAGATGCAAGGATGAATTATGCTTGCACAGTGTGTGTATGCCCAGTGTGGGTCAGGAGAGTTAAGTACATTAAATATTTTCTCTTAGTATTTTTTACACACTATTTAAATTTCCTCTAGAGATGGAGCTTTTGAAAAAAATAAATTTAAGGCACTGGAATATTATAGCAATGTATCCAGGTACATGAGAGAACTTATTGGGTGTTGTCTGCATTAAATATTGCAACAAAATATAAAAGCTACTTAAAGATAATAATTGTAATTGTCAGAAGTTTTGCATTGACTTACCAATTTCATTTATTGGATTGTAATCAAATGATTTATATCAAAATACTGTTACCATAAACTATAGAAGCACAGAAGCAGAAACATTTTTTATGACTGTATCTTTAATATTTTGTTATCACAGAATTCAGGAACAATATCTAAAAGAATAATAGCAGAAAAAAATAAGAAAGTCATTCCAAACCAAACCTAGATTTATGGCCAGTGTATCTATTAATATTGTGTGAAAATTTAGCATATATTCAATGATTATCTCAGTAACCAACAAAACAGATGCAAACTAAGTTGGTTTTCTTTTTTCTTTTATTGGTAGGTTATAATTATACATAATAGTGGCATTTGCTGTTACATATTCATACATGCACATAGTAAAACAATATAATTTGGTACTGGGGAATGAAAGTGAAGGACTTCCAAAAATCATTTAAGATAATATCTGATCAAATTATCTTCTTCATGGAATCTGTTTCTATTCAGTGGACAGTACTCTAAATTTTATATTTAAAATTCCAAAACCATAAGGGAAGTTTATGATCAGCTTTTCATCTCTATAGCCAAACTATCTGATGAGAACAACTAGAGGAGATGAGATTTATTTCGGTGCATGGTTTCAGAGGTTTCAGTCTATGGTTAGCTGGCTGCATGGCTGTGGGACTAGTGAGTGAGACCATCATAGTGAAAGGGTGTGGCAGGGAAAACTGCTCAGGAAGCAGAGTGAGAGAAGAGCCTGGGTAGTAGGCCTCTAGCGACTACTTCTGCAGTCCTGCCCAACCTGGCTACAGGTTCCATCACCGCCCAGGCGTCCATTTAGCTGCCAATGGATTGATCTACAAAGGTCAGAGCCCCTCAGCATCCAAACACTGCTCAAAACCCCACCTCTGGACATTGCTCTAGTGGGGACCAGGCCTTCAACATGAGATTTTGGGGGACATTGCATATTCAAAACACAAAAAAGCTGTTCTTGAATTTTTATATTTGTTTTAGTTTGAAAGGATTTTCTTCTACAATCATTACTAGTGTCATGTATTTTTCCTGCTAAAACAATTTCACTTTCCCATAAGAAATATGGAAGTATCCCTTAATTTACTTCACAAGTATTTAGCTAATGTTTTATTATAAAAAATTTAGAAAGTGGTAAGCTTTTCATAAGTAGGCATATACAGGATTTCAAGGAAGTTTCAGTAGTTTTGTGAAAGAAAACCAAATAAACAATCTGATAAATAGCACATATGAAGCAAATCTATATGTTCTAAACTGAGTTTGTGATAGCAATCTTTGATACATCTCCACAAATCTTAGTCAGTGAAGCCTGAGAACAAAAATTCTATCAGGTTTCTCTACAGAAATAGATTTCAAAAACAGCTATTTATTATAAGGAATTGGTCCACTTGATTATGGAAGCTGATAATTTCCCTGATCTGCTGTCAGTGGTGTAAATGCTACTTTCAGTTCAAAGAAAAAAACAAAACAAAAAAGAAGTGCAGTGGTGTTAAATTCTAGTGCACAGGTGGGAGAAGATAGATATCTCAGCTCATGCAGATTGTCTAAGAGAAAGCAAGGGAAGAATTCCATATTCTACATTCTTGTTATCTGCAGGCCCTGAACAAGTTGGACACTGCCCACCACACTGGGCTGGACAATATGCTACAGTGAAATTCAATGCTAATCTCTTCTAGAAATACTCTCACAGAAACACCCAGAAATAAAGTTCTATCAGATATCTAGGCATCTCTTGACCCAGACGGGTTGACCCTAAATTTAACCATCAAAAGTACTGTATTACAATGTCTTAATTCACACAAATATTTCTGTGTATATCAAGGTTCAGCTGGGAAGCTTTACCCCTAGCAATATTCTTGGCATGGGTTGATCTATCAGAGAGGGAAGATTAAAATGTAACTCAGGAAGGATCCATGATAACCTTAATTAAGTCTACTCTATCTTTGCTACAATTTGTATAAAACATATGCTGTTTATAAATAAACACATGGAAGTGTATAGTATTTTTTTATATTGTGGGTTTCTGAGAAACTCACTAAACAATCATTTAAAAACATAACTGAAGTGCACAAAATGAAAATGTACAAAAATATAGCACTGATATCTGTGTGTCACATAGAAACAAGATATGCAAAGGCAGAAAATAAACATATTTGAAATTATTGAGAACAGCAGAAATACATACATACATACATACATACATACATACATACATATAGTAAATCAGAAAGAATAAATGTGTGAAATGATAAATTTAAACAGAAAGAGCAACAATTCCCAATTTTGAAATAATGTTATTTGAAACTAATGCTCTTGGATTTTTATCTAAACATTTTCAAAAACCCAATGATCACATATGTCTGTTTTGTGAAAGTATTTCTAAAGTTTATCGTTAGTTTTTCCCTCTTCTTTAATAATACATCATTAAAATATACTATTCCCATGTAAATACTAAATACTTTAAATACCAACATAGGCACTCATGATATACAAATGTCTTCCTGAGAAATGTAGCTGATAACTAATTCAATCCGAGTATAATTAATACTTGAGATTGTAAGTTAGAACAATTATATCAAAATATTCTAGATTTCACTTAGGTCTGTCTGTTCCTCACAAATCTCCTCAATATTTATTGATTTAAACAGCTACAATTTTTTTGCTTTCAGTTCTGTGGGTGAAAAGTTTGGGCAGAGCTCATCAGGAGCAGTTTTTCTCTGTCCCATGTACTGGTAGCTTTTTTGGATGGAATGGAGAGTGAGGATTCATAAGCTCATTCCCATGCCTGGGTCCTCCAAGGTGGTTGTCATTCTGAGAGCTTTGGTTTTCTCAGTGTGGGCTCTTGTTCTCCAGGACTTCTTTCTCTAAGAAGAACCCCATCCACAGAAGTTCCAACTAGGAAGAAAGCAAAAATGAAAGATGTTGGTCTTCTTAAATAAACTTGCTTCAATATCAATTTCACTTATTTTCACAGTTCAAAACATAAAAAAAGGCCAAACCAGAATTAGGGGTGATGAAGCAGTCCTCTCCACAAGAGTGGGGTGAGCACAGACAGGGACATTCCAGATGTCCCTGTCTGACACCCGTTGGACACCACAGAGTCATAGCACAGCTGGACTGGGGACTGCCTTTGCATTCCTCCAAGGATCTCTGCCCTCATCCAAAAGGATTAGTTGTGCTACCTAGTGAATCACAATGTGCTGCACCACGTTGAAAACTCCCCTGTGGGAGTTCAATTTGTCTATGTTGTTTAAGGATCTGTAGATACATGGATTACATGGATTAAACCTGGCACACAACCCAGGCAGGCAACATGGGTGTAAAAGACCTAGCTGGAAACCTCTGCCCAAGCTATCCTGACACCAAGATTCCTCACATAAATCCTCATGGTTCACAATCCAGAGTCAAAGTACATCCTATGAAGCCAAAAGAGGAACCTAAGGAACTGAATGTGAAGTGTATACATATCCCAATGCTTTCCTTTGTTTTCTTTCTTGCTTTTTACTGTATGATTCATTTTTATTAAAGTCTTACTTTAGTGTACTCAGTGGAGTCTTTTGAGTTCACTGAATTATCTAACCCTGTGCAATTGATGCTACCAGTATTTTATAAAGCCTGTTGCAACTCAGTATTAAAAAATAAAATAACATCCATTCATCTATAAAATCCACACACAAAAACCTAGACTCTACTGAACCACTAAAAATCAAACAGCAATTTTTTTTTTGTTTTAAGCCTAAACATTTCTTCTACATGGAAGGGTTTGAAAGTACTTGCCTTTTTATGAATACTAATTTTTCTACTAGTACAATTATAAATAATAATAAGGACCAAAATTCATTGAATGTTTATCATAGGTCCATTATTTGAGTTCATTATGTCATTCAGCTGTCAAAAAAATCATATGAGATGCTTTGAACATGACTCTTGTTGTTTACAAAATTCTGGTCAATATGTAGTTCCCCCAATACTTCAATATTCTAAAATCAAACCACTTTGCTATATACCTACATTTGCCAAATACATTTTTTCCACTCTCTCATTTGTATTTATCAGGCTAAGAGACTGTGTAAACTTTTCTTTGCCAAACAATGTTTCTGTGAGATATTTCTAAAACATATATTCTTAGAGACAATTTGAAAAGAATAATTAAATTCTTCCTTTAGGATATGCATATCTAATTTTTGTTTTCAAGAATATATTTTATACTAAGTATTTCTACATCTGACATTTATGGAGTATTCATTAAAATATTAATATTCAGTTGTCATCTGATTTGGAGCACTAATTTTATCAATACAAGAAAGGATAGCTGTCTCTAGAAAAATGAACTCTGTTAGTGATTATCCTTTCTTTGTACAAGGACTCTCTCCCATCTTCAGTGACCTTACATAAGAATCATATTTTTTTTCACTTACCTCAGAAGACATTTTTATCCCAAAATTAGCCTGGAGTACTTGGAGTGCAACAAATAAGTAAGTCTTCTAAATGTACAACCACACAGACATACACACACACACACACACAACTGAGGGAATCCAGAAAACAGGTGCAAAATGAAAATACTCTCAGTGGTCAAAACAGGAACAACATAGAAAACAAGCAAACAGAATAAATGGTTACAAATCCGAACAACATAAATAAATGATGAACAAATAAATTAATGAGGGAGAAGAGGAATTTTCTCATGCAGAAGAAATCTAAATAATTTAAGCTGATACTCCATCTTGAAGGAGGTAGAACACAACTCCCAGCTTCTCAAGTGTGGGCTGCGCATAGTCATGGCTCTCCAAAGAGTGCATGATGTGGACAAGAGAGAAGAGAGAAACTTCACAGAAGAGAAACCCGGCAAACACCACCCCAGCCAGATGATCTAGGTCAACATCCACAGTGATAAATCATTCTAATAGTCTTTACCCTTGATTAAATGTGATGAAATAGTATTTTGTCTTTATCCTCCAAACCCATAACCTCAATCTAAACTTGGAAAAGCATCAGACAAATCTCAATAGAGGTACCTTTTACAACTGTGCTACTCAGACCTGTCAGTTTCAGCTACCAGCACACAAGACACCTAAGAAGATTACAAAAGATGCCAAATAAAACAACCAGAAAAAGATTTTGCCTGATATTAAATTACTATTAAAGATTTAAGAAAAATCATATTATTCAATGACTGCAAACTTTATAAATTCATTTAAATATTTTAAAATAAAATTTTGAATATGTACTGAAGATTTAAACTATAACTTCTGACTCAGTGAGTTAACTTTAGGATATTAAATTTTGCCTTTACAATATAACCTTGTCAATATGATAGGATAAACTACATTTGTGAATATTGAATATAACCATGTGGAGATTAAGTAGCTGTTTTAGTTAGTTTTTTGTTGCTCTGACAAAAAGACCTGACAAGAACAATTTTAATGGAGGAAAAGTTTATTTTAGGGCTCATGGTTTCAGTGGCCTCAGTCCATGAAAGGCTGGCTCTAGTCCTCAAGGTTTGCGGTAAGGCTGAACATTATGGTTGAAGAATGTGGTGGAGGAAAGTGGCTCAAGGCATCACACTAGGAAGCAGAGAGATTCCACTCGTTAGACAAAATATATACCCCGAAGGCATGCTGCCAATTACCCAGCACCTCCAGCCAGCCACACCCTACCTACCTACATTTACCACTCAGTTAATCCCTATCAGAGGATTAATACTGGGTTAAGGAGCTCATAACCCAATCATTTCCCCTCTAACCCTTCTTGCATTGTTTCACACACGAGCTTTTGGGGGGACACCAAGCATCCGAACCATAACAGTGGCTTTCCCTAAAATAAAAAGGAAATTAAAAAATACAAATTAAACAAATCAAAGGAACGATATATTCTCATAGCAGAATTTTCTAGACTGTCCTTTACTTGTATAAAACAAAAAAGTACTGTTAGATTATTGGGAAACAAAATACAAATATTCAGAAAACATCACCTAAAATAGTGACCCCTTTTCCATTTCCTAAGTTATACTCCAAAAAAGGAAAAGAAAAATTAAATATTGCAGGTTGAAAAGTGGATAATCCAGACTGGCATTATTCTACTATCCTGACTGAAAATAAGACTCAAAAGATATTACTACATGGGATAAAGATTCTCCTGAAAATACATTTTAGGACAGATGTGTAGTATGAATCAGCTAGCAAGGAAATGTGCCTCCTAACAGTTATTTATCATCTTATAAATACTCAAGCAGAAGAATCAGTATGTACACAAAATATGGCACATGAAAAAGTGACTTTCACTCCCACAAGGGTGTGGTTGTGGGAGTGTAGATGTTTGGATGGATGGATAGGTAGGTGAATGAAAAGGTCAATAATGTGTGATTATTGGAGATAACAGACAACAAGAATAAAAAAATATCCATTGACAAAGAAATCAGCAGAGGTTTCCTTATAAAACAATTTCTAACAGTCTTTAAAATTACCTTAGAAACCACATGGTACCACCATTAAAACACATAAAAAGCTTTTAAATCAATAACACTTTTTCTTTGAATAAGATACAGCAGGGAGGCTGGAGTGGTGGCTCACAGTTATGGTGCTTGCCCAGCATGCACAAGTACACAGGTTCAAACCCCAGCACCCACATACACAACTAAGTGCAGGAGCAGTGAAAGCCATGTGAAAAACTAAATAAAAAACTTTATTACCCTCTTCTCTCTCTCTCTCTTACTATCCCTCTCTCTCAAAAAAATTGCAGGGATTAATGTTAGAGAAAAACACAAGAAATTATGTTTTCTTTATTCTTCAGGAGTTGTGTTATGATATTTCCTTTTAAACCACTTACATATTTTGGTAATTTGCAGTGTATATAATAATACTAATGCAATAAGAAATCCTACAGAAATTCCAGATAGTCAAGAAAATGCAATTAGAGTCAAATCATAGAAGTGATGATAGTGTGATGTTATACTAATAAGAATACATGAAGCCAGGCTTGTACACCTGACTGTAATTACATCACTAACACCTGAGGAAATGAAAGTTGATTAATGAGATACAGATGCTAATTTTGAAGCCTGCAAATTCAAATATGTTGTTCAATGATGTGAAGATGTGGTATGCAAATGAAGTCAGGATGCCTCATATAACATGAATGGCAGAAAAAGGAATAAACTAAGATGTTTTAAAGAATTATTATAAAATATAGCATGGTAAAAAAAAATGAATCAAAACTAACAGGAGTTAAAATGTGGGCAGTTTTAATTTTTAGCTATTTGAATGCTTTTTCATAATAATGATCAAAACTAATAATTTCAGAGCTACAAAAATGTGAAGGTAGTTTATGTTATAATATTAGTTGTATCCATTACATGTTTATTCATAAAACTAATTTGTATCTTAGTCTATAAACAGGTTGAGATAAAATACTAAATTAATATTTCTTAGAAAGTGCAGATTCCCCACTTGACTAACTTCTAACAATCAACACCCATGGAAAAGATGAAACATTAGTAGGATAGGAAATTCCACTTGGACTGAAGAAGGTAATATAGACTCTGACTTTATTTTTAATCACTCAATGAAATTGCTTATTTTTAAAGTTATACCAAATCTTTTCACTTCCTCAAGATCATAAAGCACATGACACTGACCTACTTTTCAACCTCAGAATAACACCTGCAATTAAGATGTTGCTGTGCATCATTTACATCCATACATTATGTAGATGAGCTTTCAGAATACTAACTAGGATATTTCATTCCATGAGCACCTGTACTACAATTTTACCTCTGTGTCAGGAGCTTGAAACACCTACACTTCAGTGGAACAATAGTATTAGAAATAGACTATTAAATCATAATAACCCAGAAAAATCTCTGAAATTATGTCATTGGGGAAATTTAACTCACAAGAGAGAGGGATTATTACATCATAATAAAGTCAAATTAAAGGGAAAGAAATAATGTTGAAAAATGTGTTAGATTCCTCCAGTGCCCTGAATGGTCAACAGCTATTATGCAGCCAGAGAACGTTCTTCACTTAAAGGTCCCGCCTTTCCTGGAGGCAATAAAATACATGGAACAAGCAGTAATAGATTCCTGAGACTCCAGAACACCAAGTCTTTGTAGTGTTTTCACATTTTGTCCTTTCTAAAACATCAGCTCTGCATTTTTGTCAATTTCCTTTAGAGTTTAATGAGGTTATTTTTAAAACCCTTAAATATGTACTACAGGACTAAAATCATAAATTGTATTTCCTTGGGAGACTACTTTCCTGACAGCAAGGGAGACCATATATCTTTTAAGAATCTTATATCAAGGCAGCGGAAGGGAGGGGATAGAGGGGTATCAACCCAGTGGGGAACCTTCGACTTCCATGAGAAGCCCAACTAACATGGGGGAAAAGTAGGGGAAACATGGGATCAGGGGAACCCAAGAGAGGAGACCATGGGATGGCATCAGCCTTGGCTTGCTCTGGCATTATGTTCATGATTGTATGGCAGTGATTCCCTCCTAAATGTAAGACTATATTGAACAAATAAAAAAAAAGATTAAAAAAAAGAATTTTCCATTCCAGTGATGTCATTAGGGAGAATTTTAAAAAGCTTGCTATTTATATGAAAGAAATATCACTTACAAGAAAATAAAAATAACTACTTTATCAATAAAGATAATTACTTTATCAGTTTCTTTGGCCATTTGATATTTTGCCTACAGCACTAACATAAATCAAGGGTTTTTAGTTTTGTTTTCTTTTTAACTATGAATCAAAATGTAACCTAGATCTGTTCTACCAAAAGAACAGTAAATGTAAAAGGAAGTATAGAGGGGTTGGGGATTTAGCTCAGTGGCAGACCTCTTGCCTAGCACAGGCAAGGCCCCAAGTTCAGTCGTCAGCCCTGAAAAAAAAAAAAAAAGAAAAAGAAAAAATGAAAGTATAGATTCTTTTTTACCCCTTGCATAATAAAAAAAAATGCCTTACTTATTCGAGCAATTATTTAAAATACCAGGAAAAAAATATAAATAAATTCCCATTTTCCAAG
Organism: Aplodontia rufa; assembly: GCA_004027875.1. NCBI lineage: Eukaryota > Metazoa > Chordata > Mammalia > Rodentia > Aplodontiidae > Aplodontia > Aplodontia rufa. The sequence continues at coordinate 1,451 of PVKS010026118.1, read as the reverse complement.
ATAAAAAGATAACTTTTTAAAATTAAATATATCACAATTAGGGTAAGAAGAAAAAATTCTACAATTCCAACCATAGGATTTATACATTGTATATGAAACTTATAAGAATTTTAAAGTACTTTAGAGTACTATTAGAACTATTATCAGAAATAAGTAACCATCAAGGAATTTTGTAATTTATCTTAAGAAAATGCAAAGACTTTCTCAACAGGTCTCCAAAAGTGAAGGAAGTAAAGTAAAAAATCAGTGAATGGGATGCCATAAAGATAAAAAGATTTGTACTGCCAAGGAAACAATCAAAAGAGTCAAGAGGTTTCCTACTGAGATGGAGAGACTCAAGGACTATGATTCCTCTGACAAGTGTCTCATATCCAGAATCTACAAAATCCTCAAACATATCAACTACAAAAACACTAACAGCCCAATTGATAAATGGGCCAAAGAGCTAAATAGAAACATCTCAACAGAGGACATTGATCAAGCCAATGAATACATGAGAAAGTGCTCTAAATCTGTAGTAGTCAGAGAAATGCAAATGAAAACCACATAAAGATATCACCTCACGCCAGTCAGAATGGCAAAAATGAAGAAGATAAACAATAATAGATGATGGATAGGTTATGGAGAGATGTTGGGAACATGAGGCTCAGCTGGCTTGTAGAAGAATTGGTGATAAACAACTCTAAGGAGTCTTAGAAAAAAATAAAAAAGGAGGATGGCTCAGGCTTGCTGGGTCATTCTGCCTGCTCCTCCCACAGGAACGCTGCGGGGAGCGACTCCTCTTCCCCGGTCCCCAGCCCTGTCCTGCCGGCGCCCGGTCCCCAGTGTCCTGCTGGCCACCAGGGAACGGCTAAGGTCTGCTGAGGCCTTTCCGCCGCTCCCCGCTCCCCAACCCTGCGGGGAGCGACATAATGGTGCCCTGTGTGAGGAATTCTTTCACCACCACCCCCCCCCCCGCCAGCAGGACATTACCCGCCAGGAAGATATTGGAAGAAATTCTGGCTCCGCCCACCTGCAAAGGTTTTCGCAAAACAAGGAGCTATAGATCAACACCTGTACTCTGGAATATTGACCATGAAGTTTATCTACTGTAAGAGCAAATGGACATTTTGGCGGACATTGGGTCTATGTGTAAGTCCTAGGGAATAGTGGCCAGTGTCATTATTATGTGCTTTGTGATTGGTGTTGCGGTGAAAAGGCATGGAAGGGATCGAGCAAGCTTATGCTGCCCTCAGAGTTGATGACAATAAGTCAGCAATGCAAGCTCAAGGGGCTGATAGTCAGTGATGGGAAAATCCTTTCAACCCCCTTATCAACCTAAGACAGGAAGGGTGCCTTACGCTGCACCTTATTCCAATGACGGGTAAGAAAGGGGAGGTGTTAATGGAAAAACCTAAGGCAGACACAGTCACCTGTTTTTGTTATCCTCCTCTCAGAAAAAATAAAAAAGG
>PVKS010026117.1:0-29022 GCA_004027875.1 Aplodontia rufa | reverse complement strand
CCAAATTCTGAAATTTCATCCAAATCAGGGATGGTTGATGTAAAAATACAATTCAACTTGAGACAAGCTGTGAAATCACAAAAAGCCACATGCTTCTAAAATGTGATTGTGAGACAGTCACAGGACATTCCTAACCCAAAAAAGAGAAATGGGCAACCATTTATTTTAAATTACATACTGTTTTAATACTTGTACAAAATAACTTTCTATTAAGTAATTGACAATATATATTTTAAGAATTCTTGACTTTTTTTTAAAAGAGAGAGGGTCAGTAAGAAAAAGAGAATCCACTTTATTTAGTTTTGCATGTGGCTTTCATTGCTCCACACTTCATTGTGCATGTGGTGCTAGGGTTTGAACCCCCATCCTCATACATGCCAGTCAAGTGCCATAAATGCTGAGCCACTTCTCCAGCCCGGAATTCTAGACTTTTATCAGAGGAAGAAATAATATATTCACTAGATATTTTTGGTGAAAATGTTACTTGTTACCACAAGCTAATTTACTGTCATCTTTGTCCCTTAGATTTAATCTTTACTTACCTACCTGAGAAACATTAACATTTCTTATTTAGCTTTTAGTATTTCTTAAACTTTTAAAATTATACATAACAATAATAATCAAAGCTAATATTATTAAGTATTTATTGGGATGCATCAGGTATTTTTGTGTTTGCTTAAAATGTATTAATTCATTTATTTTTATCTAAATCTTAGGAGTAGATTCTTTTATTGTTGGCTGTTCATTGACAAGCAAACAGAGGCATAGAAATGGTTGTTTAACAAGATATAATCCCTGTTCAAGGACCTGGTTATGGGGTAAAAACTAAATTCAGATCTTCTCCTTTGGTATGAACTATGAATTCCTTTTCTTAGCAAATAGCCCCTCTGAGGGCCTTGACGTCTTATCTGACAGGGTCACTTGTCAATACTGTTTTAATTGTTACAGTGGTCACCAGACACTTCTTACTACACGACTGTCATATTTAAATATTTCTCAACAAAATTGGACAGAATCATTTGAAGAGATGCACTAAAAGAATGCCTACATGAGAAATGTATTCTTACTTTCCTCAGTATTGAAACCAAAGCATTGTTACAAATTCCTCATGTTAGCCAGGAAAAGTGTTGCACCCTAAAATCACAGTTACTTGGGAAGCTGAAGAAGAAGAATCACAAATTCAATACCAGCCTTGGCATCTTAGTGAGGCCCTTAGCAAATTCTTGACTCTGTTTCAAAATTTTAAAAAATCAAAAATAAAAAGGATATGGTTCAGTGGTTGAGTGACCCTGGGTTTAATTTCTGGCACAAAAAGAAAAGAAAAGAATGTTATGTGGAGGAAAAATTACATAATTACTCCTGGCAAGATGGTTTTACTTATTGTTTTTCTCCTATTAAAGTTTGGTTGAAAATTTGCTATGGTTCAATGAAAGCATTGGTATGAGATGATTAAGGGGTACTAGGTGTAGATGTCATGGATTGGTTCACATGCTCACACAATGTAATCATACAATTTAAACTTATTAGTACCTGATCTTGAATTCACAACTCTATGTGCACATCAATTATTTCCAGAATTGCCCAAATTTATGAAATAATCTAATGAGCCTAGCTTAAGATAAATAGTAATGATACATATTTACTTAATTTCTCCTGTTCACCTGATTCTTCTCCACCAAGCCCAAGAGCTACTTACTCTCCAAAGGTGACTAGCGCCTGTTGCAAATATTCTGGACTTGTCCCACAACCTTAGTATCTACATAATTATTCTCTTTCTTCTTTTTTGTGTTTATAATAGAGTTCACATAATTCTTTATCATATATACTCATATGAATATATACACATATACTGATATATATGTGTGTTTATATACATATACTCATATATATGTGTGTTTATACATATACTCATATATATATGTGTGTGTACACACATATACATATACATACATATTCCTCATATATATGTGTATGTATACACACATATATACATGTATTTATATTCCTCCTTCATGATAGCATATGCTGAGTTTTGGGATATGGACTTAGTATAAACAATAACCTCAACCCTAGTCTAAAACTGTTACAGAGCATTTTTCTTCTGTCTTTTTATATGCCAGTCATTGAAAAGATGGCCATAGGACCCTCAAGTATGAAATATGCCACCTGTAGATTTTGAAGGGCTCATCAGATTATGTTTTACCTTCTTAAAAGCAAGAGTTGCAGGGTGGAATAATTATTCATTTACACTTCAGGGGATATCCTGGTGAGTTCCTAGAAGAGGAGACCGCTCAGCTTTATTGATATGGTATTGTGCGATCATCCTGTAGACAGAATGGCTCCCTACTGTGATTTAGGCTTAGATATCTGAATACGTGGAAGATACCTCATTGGCACACAGTTGAGAGAATGTGAAAAGGTTTGCTATTTATGTGGAACTTATTGAGAAGAGCAGGATCTCCCCTGAGCAGGCCTGAATCTCTTGAGAAGCTAAGAAGGGTAATATTCTTGGGGGCCTGTGGTGGATTGGGAGTGGAGCTTAGATGAGAACTGTGGCACATGCATTCTATGTAGTGGAGTTCACGAAGCAGAGCAGAAAAGGGATAAAATATGAGACTGATATTCAAGTGAATTTGAATGTGTCGCTTTTATTGCTTGAATTAAAATTTAAAATGAAGCTAACAAATACAGAGAAATAGCAATATTAAAAGAACTAATATTAATAAAATATCCTTATGCTTGTCAATAAGCAATTTATTGATTAGATAAAATAACAAAAGGCAAATTTACTGTTATCAATATAAAGACATTAATTAGTTATGCAGAAGAAACAACCATATCTTAAAAAATGTTTAAAAATTATCCTTTCTTTGTAGTGATACTGGATCTGAGTAAAATTATTTTTGTAATATGCACACTATTTTTATAATATTTACATATTAATACATAACAAATGCAAGATTGTAATAACTTTCAAAATCATAAAATTTGCCACAAACTTTGATACGTAGTTAAGAATTGCCCTTAAGGAAATTGTTTAGCATAGTAAAAAACAAACTACATTCCATGAAAAATTTTTATTGCACAGCTTGTACAATATTGAAATGTGCAAACACCCAATAGTGAAAGGATAATATTGCAACTATTCAAACAAGCAATTATAAAGACTGAAAGAATCTCAATCTATGGCTACAGCATATTGTACAAAAGTGTAATTGTATTTATTTTGTTGCAACTACGTGTTCAGAAATAATTAGTTCACAAAGAAAAAAAGTAGCTGCTAAGATGGGATTTTGGTTACTATTTCCTTTGTTATTATTGTTCTGTTTTGGGGGAGCTGTTGTTTGGTTGGTTTTTGCTTTATAAAACTTTCTTAGAGAAAGAACCTTGAAAGAAGGAGGCTATACTGACAGAATGTGGTTGGGAAATATAATGAGGATGCGAGTGTAAAGATCAAAGAGGAACCTTGCCTGATAGAGAATCAGAATTACTCAGAGAAGAGAAAGGAGAAAAGATAGGGCTCTGGAATCACATAATTTTTCAAAATGAAGGGCAATTGTGCTTTCTCAAAAAGTAAAGAAACAGAAATAAACACCTTCAGCTCTGAAAACAAGCTTCAACCCTTACAAAAGCAAAGGTCCCACTAAGACCGTTCACTTTGAGTCACGGCCACAAAATCCTGAACGTGATAGTTACTTCAAAAATATAATTGAAAATTGGGTGACATTGACTTGGGGTCTTTATGACCTAAGATGGCTGTCAATGGTTTTGATACTTTTAACAAGCTAAGTTCGCCAGTCAATTATGATCCAAGGTTAAAACTTGATAATGATTATGATTTTCCTACACTCTTCAGTTCTTTCTTTTGCAATGGAACATGTGGATATATAACATTAAAAAGTATAATAAATAATAACCACAAAACCCACAGTTGGATACAAGCATCTAGCAGGGATAAGAGATATCAGATCATTCCCACAGAGGACAATGGATGGCGGTGCTAGATAGTGAACCAATTTACCTACTTCCCTCCTGTAAACCTCAAAGAAAAGTGAAAATCTGATCTTCTTTCACAGGGAGCAAAAAAAGATATTTGACAAGATAGATCGAAGTGAAGAATTAAGTCTCTTTCCTTGCCATTGTCACTACACAGAAACAAAAAAAATTCCATTCCCTTAGGGGACAGTGGGAGGGCAAGAAAATAAACACTTTAAGTTTTTTATCTGACTTTTCTGAGACTCATGAATATATAAGCTGAGATAAGGACTGACTCAGCAGGCTTACCTTTTAGAAATATTTCTAAACCATTTATTTTGTTAAACTGAGATCTTCTTAACCCCTGGGGGACCTGGTCAAATGGAAATAGTTTACCTGATTTGGCAAAAAAAAAAAACAAAGATCAAAATGTAAGATTTAGCTGAAAGCAAGGTTGCATTTTCATTATGCAGAAAGGTGATAATTATAACATTAATGGGCAACAAACTAACACAGAAATACAAATAACTTTGAGGCTGAGTCAAAAAGGGAGTGTTTCTATCTCTTGTAAAGCCTCTCTGTCAGAGATAGCACCAGGGATGCTTTAATTCCTCCCAAATTCTTCCTGCCACCCCTGGGAGCACCTGCCTAGTTGGTGATAAAGGTAACTTGATTCAAGCAGAGTTGCAGCATTAAGGTTTTTAAAAAATGAATCAAATATTCAGAAGTCAGAGTATAAAAAAGTAACTTTACCTACTCTTTACTAAAACAAATAAAAAAAACCCCTAAAATCTATAAAGCAAATTTTCAAACAATCTTTTATGGCTCATAATGAATAACACTATCAATTTAAAACCCTTGACTTTTCTTTTTCTAAATATTACTTTTACTAATTATCACCTACAAACTACTCCAGGCATTTTTCACAGATCCTACCTCTCCATCTGTTTTAGTTGATCATCTATCTGTTGGATTAACATAGCTGTAAAACACCCTGTTACAACACCTCTACCAGTTATCAAATTATTAAAGTTCTTAATTCTTTCTAACAATGAGAAATCTTTCCCTTTCTAAACCTGTTATCATAACATTCTCTTTCCAAAGTGAGTTCTGCTCCTTTTTCTCCCTTCTCAGAAAGAGATGCAATTAAAATGACAGGTATCTCATATGTCTATTTTCTTCCATTGCTTTTAAAACTCTGAAGTAACCTAAAACCAAAGAAAAGTAAAAACATCTTTCATGCTTTACATTGCAAATTAAATAAATCATGGATTGCATTAGTGAAACTAATTTTTTGTAAAAAAGAACCACCTGAAAACGATCATTTCAAGTCACTAGAGGTAGGGACTCAAGGTGACTATTTTTATGATCAGGAAGTAAAATTAATGCATAAAAAATATGATGCACATAGCAAGAACCTGCAGGTTATCATCTTTCCATTTAGAAATATAGAATGAATTGTTCACCACAAATTACATGAAACAAGTAACTGAGCTACCTTTAGCCAGAACTTAAAGGAAATCTTGTCAAAATAACCTCTCTTTTTCCAAAGACTTAGTGACAGATATGACCAATCAAAGAAATGCAGTACACATAATCTATATCAACTTTAAAAGAGCCTGCTGTTTCTGTCCTGCCAACTATAACACTAAACACACTGGAAAAATATGACATTCACTATAAAATTATTGAGGGTGCTGGACAATTGGATTTTGGGTTTTAGTGGATCATGTCAACTGAAGAAGAGGAATAAGGGATGCCTTCCATGAGTGCTTCTCAGTTCAGTGATATTTATTGTGGCCATCCATAACCTAGATCAATACATTCTTTCAGAAAAAAAGTGTCTTTGTTATTCTCTTGGGAATCTGGGGACAGTTATTGTCAAATCTGCCAATCAATACTTCACCTTTGCCTCCTTCATTCAAACCAGTCACATGGCATTCTTTCCTTTTATGTCCATTCTCATTTTCTACTTATCTCATTTAACTAAAAAGCAGAGGATATATGCAAGTAATGTTTTTCACTAATTTCTTTGACATGCTACCATATCACGTTGTACAGTTGCCAAATGTGATTGAGCAAAAGCAATTGATTTCCAAAACTGTCTAGACTTGAGATTCAATGTGGGTTCAAACTTACAATTTAGCTTTTTAGAGTCCTGTCCATTAGTTACTGATTCATTGCTTCTGAGTTTTTGGGATTCCATTCTTCCCACTAGTGCCCTTTAACAAGCCATATTTGGGAAATATTAATATAGTAATGCAATCTAATATAGTGATGGATTACAAGATGTTTTGGTCAGCTTTTTCTCTTCTGTAACTAAAAGACCTGAAAAGAACATTTTTAGGAGGAAAAGTTTATTTGGGGAGCTCAAGGTTTCAGAGGTCTCTGTCCACAGATGGACAGTTCCATTCCTTGGGGCTGGAGGTGAAGCTAAACATCATGGTATAAAGAATAATAGAGGGAAGCATTTTAAAGTATGGCTCCAGGAAGCAGAGAGAGAGAGATTCCACTCACCAAACACAAAATGTATACCCCAAAGACATACCACCAGTGACCTACATCTCCAACCACACCCTATGCACCTTAAGTTACCACTCGATTAATCCCTATCATATGATTAATTCAATGACTGGGTCAAGGATCTCACAACCAAAACATTTCACCTCTGAGCCTTCCTGTATTATCACACATGAGGTATTGGGGCACACTTCACATTCAAACAATATTTCACCGTTGGCTCCCAGTAGCTCATGATAATCAATGGTGCAAAATACATTTAGTCCATTTTCAAGAGTCCTCATAGTCTCAACAGCTCCAAGACTGCCCAAAATTGAAGTCCAATTTCTCCACTGAGATGCAAGGCAAACTCAAATAATGAGTTCCTATAAAACTCAAAAAGAAATTTACAGTTATGCAACATATAAAGGTTCAGAGTATACATTTCCATTTGGAAGCATAGGGGCATAGAAAGAAGGGTTGGGACCAAAGTAAGAATGAAATCCAGTTTGGCAAACAGATCCTGTAGTTCTACTTTCAGCATCTGGAGCACATGGCATCATGGTGTTCTGTCCAAAGGGGTTTGTGTAGCTCCACCCCATCACCCTACTGATTGCAGTCCACATGGCCTCCCTGTTGGCTTGTCTGTGTTCAAATACTGCAGCTCTTCTGGGCGTATGCGCCACAGGATTGACATTTCTTTATCTGAGAGGTCTCCACTGCAACTTCAGCTTCCTGCTGGCATCTCCATGCATCACTCTCTAAGGGGATGCCACAGGGAGTCTGACTCCAGGGCACTTTGTCTGACCTCCCAGGACTTCCTGTGAAATCTCATGGAAGCCTCCATGACCCCCTAATTCCAGCATCCTGCAATCCTGCAGAACCGGGACCATATGGTTGCTGCTAATGTCTGCCACCATCTTGAGCAGTAGCCAAGCTTCCAGGAACCACAACTACAGCAGTCTCTGGGTGCCTGGGTGGCAGAAAAGCCTTTCTAGGTCCCTTTGTGTAAGAAAGGCACCCAACTGGTCTCTTCTCAAAAGAATTTTTACTCCCTTGAGCCTGAGATGAGTATGGTGTTGCAAATTCCTGAGAAGCCTTCCAGCCATCTTTCTTGTTTTCTCTAGGCAAAGTCTTTAGCACTTACTTAGTGGCAGTAAAGTCTTTATCAACTTCATCTTCCTTAGCTCCAGTTTTAAATCCCATGCTTCAAATCCAAGTTTTCCAAATCTTTCTGCTTTGGTTTTTGCTCCATAGTATCAAAGAAAATTTGGCTAAAAGCCACCATCAAAATGCATGCCACTGCCTCAATACTATGCTACTTAGAGATTTCTTCTGCCAGATTAAAATGTCCATAACTTTTAAAATCAGCCTCATGGAATGTCTAAGAATATGGGCAACTTCTTAGCCAGAACATGTCATGAATGGATTCTAGTCCAATTTTCAATAGAGTCCTCCTCCTCTGAACCTTCCTGCATTGTCTCACACGAGCTTTTGGGAAACACCTCACATACAAACCGTAACAAAAATTAGCAATTGATGCTTACTGATTCTTTTCACTGAACTCATTGAATTTTCCTACAATGTGATCTGCATCTTGGCTGTGATGAGTAAAACAGGAATTATAAAGCATATTTACATATGAGCACCATATCGTGATTAAAAGTACATAGTAAAAAGCTCTGAATATAGCATTCAAAGGCATGTTGTTGGTCCCATTCTAATATAAAATAAGACACTCAGATATTATTTAGCATACATTCTTTGGGGAATGATCTAAGCACTCTTTGGGAATGATTAATGAAGTGTATACAGAAATTCAGTTCTGGGTAAAATATTCTAAGTGACCGTCTTTGTATTTGGAGAATAGTCAATCTCATTTCAGAAAATTCATTTGTTAGGGTCCTTATGCTTTCAGTATGAAAATGTTATTCCCATCAAGCTTAAGAAGCTGAAAAAGAACAGATAATATGTTGTTTGTATACATTATGAGTGGATGGTTAACAGGAGAAATCATTTTGGACCACATGATGTGCAGGGGTCCAAGTACCTGCTATTTCTAGAGTCTAAGACACCTCCAAATAGGGAATATTTTAACCTTGAGTGTATTTTCAAATTACAGTTAGCTGAGATTATTCTCTCCATTATGTCACAATTTCTCCATTCCTTTTCTCTCCCTTCATTTCTTTAATTATTCCACAAACTTTTGCTAGCAAGGTTTGAAAAATGAGAAATCTATTTAGGTATCTACCCTCTCCATAATCTATAGTAAATAATTCAAATGGAGTATACAAGTCAGTGAGAAATTTAGATGAAATCTAACATCAAAGTCATGTGTGCTGTATAATTATCAACTCAATCAACAGACTTGGGAAAATGTGTCAAATGCAATGTCTAAATTAATGTGGCTGATTGTTTCATAACTACTATGAATGGGGACGAGAAGTTCTTAGTGTTTAGGGTACTAAAAAAAGAGCCTTTTACCCCAAGTGGAGTATTTCAGTGCATACATTAATACATTTGAAATTTATTTTTTATATCATTGGTTAATGACATTTCTAGTAGACTATATCCTTATTAGAAGATCTGTTTAAAATAAACCCAAAACTGAATCTACTTATGATCTAAATTCTAGTGATACATACACACACACACACACACACACACACATACACGCTTGGCACTAGGGATTGAACCCTGTGTACTTAACAACTGAGTTATATCCCCAGCCCCCCTCCATGTTTTTTGGAGATAGAGTCTTACTAAATTGTTGCTACTGTCTATAGACTTGTGATCCTCCTGCTTCAGCTTCCTGAGCCATTGAGATTACATGTGTGCGCCACCTTGCCCAGCTCTAGTGATGTTTTAAATTTTTATGTTTATTTTATGTTTACTTTTTATTATCTTTAATGAGCCCTATTTTGTGGGTGTGTTGTTAGCATAATCTCTGGAATTTCTGTCCACTCCTCTTATTAGAAAAACTGTGTATTTAAGGAGGGTCCCTGTGAAAAACTGTGAAGTGTCCATTATTTTGCTTTCTTTTATTGTCGAATTATTTCCTAATGATATAAAAATATACTAAAGATGCTTATATTATGAGAAACATGGGAGAACATTCCCCACAGGTCTCTTATTTTACAGGTTCTGCCTGTGAAATGCAGGTGATGCCCTGAGTAGAGGCATAGGGTATTATTACCAGGCAGACCAGCAGTATATCTTCCATATTTACATTCATTCCCCTTAACGCCCATATCTCATCAAACCAGGCAGAACAGCCCCCATACTACACAACCAGGGTGTACCTCACAGTTAGAAAAACTCTAGGCTTAAGGAACCCTCCATGATATGGGGAAGATGCTAGAACACCTGCCCAAGTTTTGTTATATTTATTAGCATGGACAATAAACGAGTCTGCGCTTTGTCCAGGAGGTAGTCACTAACAGTTTCTTTCCAAGTTGCTCATTATACAAAGTTCATTAAAAAGACTGTCCAATACAAATGTGGACACAGGGTTGCAGAACATGACAGAACTATGAGAAATATTATCCAATATTTTCTGTAAACTTAAACTTCTACATTTCTTAATGATATATATATCATTCTCAACAGAGGACATTGATCAAGCCAATGAATATATCAGAAAGTGCTCTAAATCATTAGTAATCAGAGAAATGCAAATGAAAACTCCATTAAGTATCACCTCACGCCAGTCAGAATGACAAAACATGAAGAAAATAAATAATAGATGCTGGAGGGGCTGTGGAGAGATAGGCACACTAACACACTGTTGGTGGATCTGCAGACTGGTACAGCCCCTCTGGAAAGTAGTGTGGAGAATCCTCAAAATACTAGGGATGAGCCCACCATATGATCCTGCTATCCCTCTCCTGGGTATTTTTCCAGGAGATTTAGAATCAGCATACTATAATGACACAGCAAAATCGATGTTCATAGCAGCTCAATTTACAATAGCTAAATTATGGAAATCATCCAGATGTCCCTCACTGGATGAATGGATCTAAAAACTGTGGTACATATATACCATGGAGTTTTATTCAGCAATTAGAAACAATGATATTGCAGCCTTTGACGGTAAATGGATGGCTATGGAAGAAATTGTGCTGAGTGAAATAAGCATAACCCAGAGAACCAAGGGTCAAATGTTCTCACTCATTTGTGGACACTAGAGCTAGACCCTAGCCATTGAGGAAGGAGGTCATGTTTTAAATCTGGATTAGGTGTAATGCCATACAACCTAAGGCATTTGTAGAGATGTATTGGGAAAGAGGGGGTAGAGGGATAAAGGTGGGTTATTGGGGGGGATCTTGGGGATAAATCTAATTTTCAGAATTTATATATACATATATATGGTATTACATTAGAAGTTTGTTTGAGTGTTCCACAAATAAATTTCTGAATAAAATTTAAAAATACCAAAAAAATTAAGTAAAATTATAAGTAAAAACTAAACAAAATTGAACAAGTGTCGATTCCTTGAAACCAACCAGTTTCAGCTGTAATTTCCATCCATACATTAGTATTTGGACTCTTGTTTCCAGGTTTTGTTTCCCTAGGAGAAGAGACTAAAACAAGGATTGTTGATTAAGCGATAAATTGAGTGGATTCTGTGAGGTGTAAGTTGTAAGGAAAATGAAAGAAGCAGGGTTAACTAGAAAAAACAATCCATATAAAGATTTGATTACAGCTGATCAACTCTAGGCTTAAGGAACCCTCAATGATATAAGGAAGCTTCTAGAAAACCTGCCCAAGCTTTTATATTCCATTCAATTGAAGGGCAAATTAACAACTACAATTAACTGCTGTATTTACCAATCCTATATATGTTCAATTTAATTTGATATAAATTTTTTGAAGTTAAATCATTTTTCTTTTTACATCAAGCAAAGTTTGTGAAAGCTAATTTCACAAAAATATTCCTTTAGTAAATAACTGAATCACTATTCAATTCTTTATAATATAAAGAAACTACCATACTTCTTAGAAATTATCAAAAAATCTCATAATTAGTGGTGATGGAACTATTCAGATGTTTTATTTAAATTCTGTAATAGTACATTAAAAATTTATCTTTCAAAGTGGAATCATTCACATTCATTCAAAAATACTTTGCACTCAATTCCTTTGGAACTTTCAACATTAGAACATTTGTAATGCTTTCAGTGCAAAATGAGCATAAACATTTTCTTTATTAATTATATAAAATAAGAGAAATATCTATATCTTTATCTATGTAGCTACATATGTATACATATGTACACACACAGGTTTTGAGTACTAATATTAGAACAAGTTTCAAAATTAAAGAAAACATTTACTAATAATTTTTTGATTTTGATTCCTTAGCTTGATTCTTGATAAAGAATCAAGAATTAGGGTATGATTATATGGTTCAAAAAGTTAAAGATAATATGACCAACTCATTATTTATTTATACATTTTGTATTGTCACAATTACCAAAATACTTATTATTTCTATAGATAAGCTCTAAAATGAATGTGAAAAAACTTTGAGAAGGACTATCACTTATTGAAATATAACATTAAGGACTTGTATTTATTGCTTCTCAGTTGGTATATGTATCCAAATTGTCATTTGAAGAAAGTAAAATAAAAAGAAATAATAAGATTTCATGATCCTTAATGAAAAGTATGAATAATCTTTATTACAGAATTATTTTAAATGATCAGAAAGACAGATGAAGAGAAAAGTTAAATCATTAGAAAGAACAGTTGTAGCAAATCAAATTTCCTTGCTTTGCAGTATCTTGATTGATTGGATATATATAAACCAAAAATATCTCTGAAATTAATTAGAGTGATTTTGAAATTTGATTAGATTTGAGGGAGGAATACTTTTAGTGTATATATAATAACACTTTATTGAAATTATTTATGTCCACTCAAAAGCACAACTGTTTATGAATATGAGCACCAGATTTACTGCTCTTGTGACCACTCTATTGAATATTGCACACACAACAATCATTTCCATTTCTTTGCTCCTTATGGGCACCAATGTCTGTGACCCTAACCTCAGATCCCACAATCTATTCAGACGTATTTTAGCCAACTATCAGCATAATGAATATCAACATTTTTCCATAGAGCTGTCAGTTTCTATACGGTGTAACTGCCTTAATCATAAAATAACCTTACCTTTTTTAAGCACAGTTATCCCTGTGTGCTCACAATCAAGATTACATAAGTAATTGATCTCAATGAAAAAAAAATACACTGTTCTTTTTATTGTTATTTTTGTGTAGTCAACACAATTTCCAATATTCCCTTTTCCCTGAGAAAAGTCCTGCCATCTCCAAGGATAAATCCATACTAATCATGATCTTATGGCCTGATCCTAATTCACCTGGATATACTAAATCAGAACAGATGGACCTAGTTGGCCATGAGTTACTCTAGAACTTGAAATGGGAATTGAAATTAAGCAGACTCCAAATTCGCTGTTACCTTGCATGGCAAAGGTAAAATTCTCAAAGATATGACCAAATGTAACAAAAATCAGATGGGATGGGATGTATGATAGAGATGTGTATTCACATTGTCTAGATTAAAATGTATTTTGTAGGTTTCAAATAATTTCTTGTTACAGGGTAGTTCTAGAAATTCAGGAAATTGCTGACTTTTTTCTTAGAATAGTATATAGCGATAAAGTGAAATTTAAAAAGTCAATTCATTAAATAATTTAGAAAGTAATTGAATCTGAAGTAGCACATCTTGTGTCAAATTATAAGATCTTATGCATAAGATAAAAAGGCTGTCCATTAATCCATACTACCACCAACATTTCTTCCCATATCCTCTCCTAACAATATCCGAATCCTTAGATTTTATTTCGCCAGAAAAGAATGGGCTATGTAGATACAATGAATTTATAGCTTTTTCCTAATACACAACTTTTAGTTTATTGAAGATGCTCTGTGAATGTGGGGACACAATATGTCTTTAGCCCGAAGTATATCAGAAAAGAGTAATGATTAGTTTGTGCTCAGTAATTGAATCATTCTAGTAAAAATGAAAATCATAAAAGAACAGATAGGTTTGTGAAAATTATCTGTAACAAATATAAAAACAAACAAACAAACAACAGCAAAAACCCAAAACTGGGACCATAACAGTACGTAAAAATGTAGAGGAAAATAACAGAAGACCTTGAGTATCTTCAGAAGCTTTAGAGATAAAATTCATCTGAACAAAGATTGGGTAGAGAAGGTGTCCACCAACATTAAATCAGAAATTACCGTTTCTGATATCCTCTCAAGTCATTTTCCTGTTTATGGAGGAAAACACTATATCCTTCAAATTCTCTACATTCTATTTCTCAGTAAAAAAATGTTGCAAAGGTAAGGTATAGGGGAAAATATACATTATTGAATAGAAATTGATCTGCTACTACATAGACAAAGAACACATTTGAAACTTATACATATTCAAAATGTGGCTTTTTATTTATTTGTTCAATTTTTTCTGAGACAGGTTCCTGTTATGTTGCCCAGAGTGGCCTCAAACTTCTGGGATCAACTGATCATCCTGTCTCAACTTCCCAAGTAGTTGGGAATAGAGGCACATGCAATTGGTTTTTGAGCAATACACAACTTTCCAGTAGAAGTTGGTGATGCCCATAATATGTTCTAATCAACATTTTAAATTTATATTCAACTAAATCTAACATAGGCATCTGTAGTGGATTTAGCAGTATGCATGAAATCATTTCTGGGTTATGTATGGTTTAAATCTCAGAGCTATTATACAAGTGTTCTCTACCCAAAACTGATTTTGATAAACTGTCTGCACTTATAAATTCCACACATTTGGGAGAGAAAATGGATGTTGCACAAAAGATTCAAATGACAACAGCTGCAGACAAGCTGTGCATCTGGCGCATTCTGACTCTTGTTATAACCACACAGTACAAGTGACAATTGCTTTCTTAATCCTGTGATTGCATTCTGTACAATATAAGTGTTTCCCCATAACTAAACTTCTGGACCTCATACAGATATTTTTGTTCCAAATTTGATCTTGCATTAAATTACATCATAGTATAGCAACAATATATCATAGCACTGTAAATTGATACTGTACCTGCTGCCTCTGTATGGATTTAATACTAATATAAAGAAAACTACTCATAGAAGTAATAGAACAAGACAAATAAATTAGAATTATATAGATGTGTAACAGCCAGTCTCAATTTTAAGTGGCATTTTTTTTTGCTAGTGTCAATTCAACCAATGTTTATTAAAGCCAACACTGTGAAAGAAAGAAAAATGTAATCATTATATTCAAGGAAATAAAAATTGTACATAAAAAATTCAAGACATATAATCTAGACAGTACTTTTGCACTAAAATATTAGGTGCAAAATTATAGTTTTATAGGTTTTCCCAGATGATGTAACCAGGGATGTTTTAAAGGTGAGTTCACCTGCTTTACAATGACATTCTACTGCTAATAGCAGGAGCTGCAATGATTGAGCTCTTACCATTTAGCAGACACTGCACATTAACTCATTCAATTCTCTCAACAATTCTGTGAGCCATTTAGCATGATCAGAACATCAAATCACAGATGAAAGCATAAGGCTTGGGGAGTTTTAGCATGCCTTGTATTATTTCTTGTACTAAATGGCAGACAGAATAGACAGAATTAAATCTCTAGATTTTATGACTCCAGAGCTCATTTTAGTTCATTCATTAAAGCCTTTCCAGTCATCCTGTCTAACCATCTACTAATATACTTTATTTTTTTTTAAATTCTCACTATTAATAGTAAGTAATAAATCTCTTGTAGTCTCAGAATTTGAGTCAAATGTTTCTATATTCACTTGTACAAACTTCTCTCAATTTTCAAGATTAAGGAAATATTTGAACCAATTTCACATGTTATTAAATGGATAAATAATTACTCATTATCAGAAGAAATATTGTGTCCATATATACATTGTCTCTTGAGAATCTGTTCTCTAAAATGTCTCAAACTTCCTCTAACTAATGACATAAAACATCTTTGCATCTTTTTTTGAGACTGTCTCCGTGTTTTAGAAATCCATATTCAGTCTCTTTCATTTATTTTTCCTTGTGATCCTTTCTGTACCAGATATATGTGGGAATTATATAGAATTGGAGGACTGTGAAATAAACACAAAGGGAAACACAACTAATTAGTAAAGGATAAAAGCTTAAATCTTGGCTTAATCACATTTCGCGGAACACTGTGTCTGTGAGTTGGAACTGATAGGGAGAAGGAGAGAGAGATGGAGGCAAGATGAGAGGATAGCGAGAGGTGGGATTTTTGGTGCAAATCTGTTTGATCTAAGTTTGTCATTTTCATAGATTTCTACAGGTATTATCAAGAGCTGCAGCTCTTAGATAAAAGATGAGAATCCCCATATATTGAGAAGTGGGCTAATTCAAATGACACAAATCTTCCCTAGGGTCTTGCAGTACTATTCTCAATAGTCAAGATATGGAATCAGACAAGATGGCCATCAATGGATGCATGGATAAAGAGAATGTGGCACATGTTCACCATAGAATAGCATTCATCCTAAAAATAATGAAACCCTGTTTTTTGCAGGAAACAGAAAAGTGCTGGGGGAGATTATGTTAAGATAAACCAACGACACACAAAGACAAATACTGCATGCTTTCTCTCATATGTGGATCCCAATGTGGAATAGTTGTTACAAAAGACTGGGAATGGATGGGGCAGGGAAGGATGAGGAGAAGTTGGATAATATACAAAATAGAAGGGATAAGATCTAGTATAGCACAGTGGTCTGATATGGTTCACAATAGCCTATCATATATTTTATGAACAACTAGAAAAGAGGAATTTGAAGTCTCCAAATATAAAATAAGAAATTGAAAATGTTAGTTATCTTGATCACTATGTGCTTTATAAATGTGTTCAAATGTTATACTGTACCTTGTGAAAAGGTTAAGTATTACAATTTAATAACACTAAAAAATAAAGAAGTAGTGACACGGATCCTCTTTCTTTTCTTTTCTTTTTTTTTTTAAAGAGAGATGAAGAGAGGAAGAGAGAAAGAGAGAATAAATTTTATAGATTTTTTTCATCTGGCCTTTGTGTGTCTAATACCTAGTTGTATATGTGGTGCTGGGGTTTGAACTCAGGTCCTTGCACATGCCAGGCAAGTGCTCCAACCACTGAGTGATCATTCCAGTGCCAACACAGATGCTCTTGATACTACTAATGCATTTACAAAATTAGTGGTCATGCCCACACTTGGCAGCCTTAGGGATCCAATGTTACCACTACCAGGGGTGCCTTTTTATCCTGTTAGCCGTCTGATTATAAGGAAAAACTCTATACTTCTCTGCTCCCAGGAAATAATATGAATTTTACAAAGTGGAACATTAATAAATAAAAGTAAAACATTCCTTATTTATTTTTATTTTTTTGTTTGGGCAGTGTTAAATATAACTTTATTGGTGTATTATAATTATGCACAATAATGAGATTGATGATGCCATATTCATACATGCATAGCATAGTACGATCAATCTCATTCCCCAGTGCTTTATCTTTCCTACCCTCTTCCTTGACTAAGCCCTCCTGCCTCTCACTGAATTCTGAGGTTCCTCTTTTTCAACACACAGCAATGAGCTGAAGTTGAATATTTGGAAGACCATGATTTGAAAGTCTATACTGTTTTTCCTTGAAAATAGTAATACATTACTGAAGTTGGAAAATTAGATAAATCATTAAGGTAATTGTGTGTATATTTCTCCCCATTAACTGGATTATGCATGTCTAGGCAGGAAAAAATCACAAGAGACTGAAAGTCAGCAAGTCATTGGAAGGGTTTTCTTTTTCTCTGTATTTTATCTGAGTTAACTGAGTGAGTCCAATAAAACCTTTGAGGCAATCATTCCTGAATTATTATATGCTCCTGACTGCACCCTGGGGACACATCCACCAACAGAAATACAGGTGGCTGTGGAGCACTTCACTTAATTAGACCAATGTTATGAGTTAACATTAAGCTTTAGTATGACAGAGATTGTTTTGGCAATTCAGAAAGTCTAAGATTTTCACTAACAGGGATGTAAATAACTGTCTGAATCACATTTCTCACGTTCTTTAGGATGACTGCAGGCAACAATGTGAATTAAAATCTGTCTTAGCTGATCTCACCTTGCTACCTATCAAATTCTTCACAGTAGAAAAATTTTGAAATAATCTGTTAACAAATGTGCATGATTGGAAATCAGTGTGTGCTTCTCCAAGTATACTTTTTTTTTCCAAGTATACTTTTGAAACCTTTTTGTAGTGTTAAAATGGAAAGACTGTTCCGTTTAAAAGACTTAGGCATCAGAAGGAGATAGGTCAAACATTTGGCTGGTGTGGATGCCTTCCAATCTCCCTTGCTCCACCAGTTTCTGCCCCTGCTTTCAGGCAGGCAATAGAATAACAGTTCTATGCTTAAGCAGAGGATGGGGGAAAGTGACAGTATGCTGCTGGGGTGTTAATGAAAAAGGTAGGGATGAAAGAAACGGGGTTAAGCAGGCACTGCAGAGCTGTTAGAGCTCCAGGGAAGTTAGGTAGCAACCACAGCCATAGCTCACCTGCATTCATTTTTGAATGGGGGGATGTTGAAATATGTGTTGTGTTCCTTGATTGATTTATGAATCCCAATTTATTTCATAACAGGAATAGTTGTTACCAAATATGTATTTCTTATTTTGTACTTTTTTCCTAAATAACAAATGATCATAAATAACATTTTAAAAGTTTTTATAAAAATAATAACAATTCTCATAATTAAAATTCGGGAAAGTTGTAATGACATACAACCTAAGGCATTTGTAGAGATGTTTTGGGAAGGAGGGAGGAGGAGGGATAAGGGTGGATAATTGGGGGGGTCTTGGGGGGTAAATCTAATATTCAGAACTTATATTTTTTGTTAGAAGCATGTTTGTTCAACAAATAAATTTCTTAATTTAAAAAAACATACACATTTCTTTACTTCCTGAAATCACATGAGGGTATAAATGACTAATACATTTTCTATTACCATTAATAATTAATTCTAATACACAGTAGAATTTGAAAGAATTGTCATTTGAGACTGGATTTGAGAACCAAATATCAAAGCATCTAAGATTAATCTGTGACCTATCTCTAAGAGTGAAAAATGCTCAAAAGTTTTATATTTTTAATCCTTTTGTAAATGCTAAGGTAAAAATGTTCATTCGGAAATTGCAAAACACATTAACTGTTTTGGGATTTGTACTAGTGCTGGGAAAGCTCAGCTCTCCCTTAGCCTGCCCCAGGCTGTCCCTTCCCTTTCAGATGGATTACCATTTCAATATCCCACTGCTGCAGAGCACTTTCCATAATTCCCTAAAATGCTTTGATTTGTAAATTTAGTCTATTAGTCTCTGAGCCCGTCCAGGAGAAGGGAATAGCCATGTCTGGTAGTTCACTTACATTGATGAGGTTATCACTTGACCTGTAGTAGGATTTAGCTAAGCTAAACTGAAAGGCACACGGCAAATTTTCAATTTCATGATCAGTTAGTTGATGGAAACTGAGACTAAGAACTGTATTAAAGAGCAAGAATTTTCATGGTCATTTGTAGGAAATAACACTGCCATTGCATTGATGAACTTCAGCCAATGACTACTGTGCATAGGTCAGTAGTTCAGCTTGGTTTTCCGTAAGTATGTCAAAGAAGAATGCCTGTCATGGAGACCTAAAGAACAGGAGTTAAGTTATTAGACTTGTATTAGGTGACTTTGCTGAAGGTTCAGGAAATAGAGCAGAGATGTCCTCAAGAAGGGAGTAATTTTGTGATTGGCATTTTATGAATTTTTTCCTAGAGAGAAGTGTTAATCTAATTGTCAATGAAACAACAGTAAACAACAGTTACACATATGAACCAGAAAAAATAATTATTTGATCATTTTTATGGTATACATAACAATCTTGTCTTTCATTGAAGAAAAGATTAAAGAGTGGATTTTTTTTATCTTGCCTCAATATCAATTTTTCTGTTGCTTTTATGTGGGATTAATTACATTCAATAAGAGAAACTGCCAGGCTAGCTTTGTGGGCAAGACCAGTTCCTCAAAACCCTATGGTTTAGGTGTGTTTTACAGAAAAAAGGAGGTGTTAATATCCTTATAAATGTATAATTATATGAAATACATAAAAAGTACTTTGAAGAAAGAAAATGTCATGCCCTTTGTAGGAGCAAAACAGAGCAAAATTCAATTATAAATTATTGAAGATTTTTCAGTGAGGAAGTGATGGATCTGTAAGCCTTAAATTCTTCCTCAAGAGCCCATGCAAATATGCTCATCTCTAGTTCCAGACTAATGCCATAGAATGATAATCCACATGTAACTATATTTATTCAAGATTAATTAAAATGAAAAATTATTGGACTGGGAAGAAACAACACCCAGGTGCAACAAGCATACATGGCCTCCAAATTTTAAATACCAATGCTATTGAGGCAGTTTTAGGAGACATAATGAAATAGCTAGGTAGTCAGGACAAAGGGTCCCATCTAAGAGCTAGCTGGTAGAGAGTGATTGACAGGGCAAGCTCAGAGCCTTCATATGCAAATGACTACATGGCTCACCTGTGGGAGCAACTCCTTTGTTCCTGAGGTGGGAAAACTAAGAAGTGGGGATGGACAGCTGGGAACTAGGAAAGAGTTGCTACCTGTTTTGCATAGATTTCAAACAATGATTTTGGTACTAAGTTTCAATGCCTGATTTGCATAGGTTTCAGTCAATGATGTAGATGCATTTCTCAATGCCTGCTTTGCATGAATGTTAATTATGTTCATACCCCAAATCAATATAACCCCTGGCTTAACCTCCATTAGATGGTGTCCTGCTTCCAGGTGCCCCTCCACCTTGCACAGTCTCTACACTCCTTCCTTAAATAAATCCTGCTCCATTTACTCCTCCTTCCGTGATTGTCAGAGGATTTTATTCTTCAAATTCATGAGAAAAGAAACCAGAAGATTGGCACCGAATTCCCGGGGTGAATTTCCCCCACACCTAGAGCTGCAACACCGAGATTTTAGCTGGGGAGCTGCTAACACTACTTCGGCTGCAGATACCTGCAGCCAGCCCAAATTCCCAGTTTTAACTGGGAATGGCTGCAAACACTAGAAGAGGGCTATTTTGGCTGCTGGAATCTGTAGTTGGCCCAGACTCCATTTGCCAGTGGGAGCAGAGAATCTGGCCTCATCTCAAAAACCCTGTATCACTATTCTCCAATTAAAAAATATATATATATATATATCAGGACCCTCTAAAGAATGGCTGAATCAAAAAATGGTGTAAGACATGTAAAATAAAATAATTGGACTATGTCAAAGGAACAAAGAATTTGACTGAAGAAGCTCCCAAGTCCAAATTTAGAAAAATTTTAATAACAAGATGAATAAAATGTTAGTGGATTATAACACACATTATAAAATAAATATCCATTGGCCTATACTTACACAAATAAGGAATGGAATAAATAAACTAAAATGGAATAGTTTATAAACCTACCATGCAGAAAAATTTCAAATAATTTGTATAATTGTCTCTGTCAAGAAGCTATACAATCCATACTTGTTCATTGAAGGTTACAGGTTGTGACATCCTTCTTAAGTTCATGGTATGGAAATAGGAGATAATGAGAATCAGTGTCTGTTTGAGAAACACCACTTTAGCCAAGTGGTGAAGTGTAATATAAGCAATGAAGAACTATGTTAAAAGTATGAATACCTGATGTGATGTGATGAGAACGGTACTTCACTTCAATGTGTTTCCTTTTCCAAAACTCTAACCCATTTGAAATCTGTGATAACAACTAAAAATTCCAGGAACAATCACAAAATCACCTCACCAACAGTACTCCTCAAACTGTCTACCGTAGGACAAGTAAGGAAAATTTGAGAAACCATGACAGACAAGTGGAACCTAAGGGCACATGATGATGTAATGTGATATGGAGTCCTGGAACTAGAAAGGATATGAGGAAAAACATTAGTTAATCTGAATAAACTATGGAGTTAAAAATGAGAAATAGATGTTAGTTCATTAAATATAACAAATGTGCCTAATCAGGTAAGATGTTAAGACTGTGGTATATTCTGTGTGAGATAATATTTGAATTAAAAAAAAATCTGAAACTTTTATAAATAAACAAAAACATTTAACTCCTTATCATGAAAGAATCAAGGTAGGTAGTGATTTCCTGGTCTCTTTAGGACTCTGAAAAGAAGCAGCATATCAGCACAAAGCATAAAGGTAGGAAACAAAAGAAGTTATTGTAAGACTCTAAATTGCCAGTTCAGAAAAGGAGCTGAAAGAGCCCTCACCTCCAATCTCAGAGCAGTGGAATTATGGGGGAAGGATGTCAGAGAGAGCAGCTCTAGGCAGATCAAAAGCACTTGCCTGAACACCCACACAGGAGGAAATGGTCAGAGGGGCACTCATAACTTAAAATGTCACAGTAAAAGGGGGAACATTTTTATTTTAGAAATACTGTGGTGAGATTGAAGCCAAGTCCTGAAGTGAGGGCTGGGTTGCACCTACATAGTCATTTTAAGGTCTCCCCTCCAGCCATCTCACTGAATTTACACAGGGATAGTCAGAATATTCCCAGGCCCAATCACCTGAAAAGTGGGCCTAGGGAATTCCCTTGCAAAGTAACCTCATGGGAATTGAGCTGGAGAGAATGTCTACAATTTCAGATCACTGAAATTCAGTGATCACTGTCTGCTGTGCATTGGTGAACAATCTACTTCCCAGCTCTGGAAACAAAGGGACAAAGCTGGCTGCTGGCAGCAGCAGTGCAGTATGGAGATTTCTCAACAAACTTGGAATGAATCCACCATTTGACACAACAATTCCAGTCCTTGTTATATATCCAAGGACCTAAAAGCAGCATACCATAGGGATGAAGAAATGTCGATGTTCATAGCAGCTCAATTCACAATAGCTAAGCTATGGAACCAAACAAGGTGGTCTTCATCTGAAAAAAACAAAGGTTGAATGTTCTCTCTGGTATGTGGAAGCTAACCTGAAATAGAAAAAGAACAGAGAAATAGTTGAAAGGGAAGGAAGAGGAGGAAGGGGAAATGAAATAGGCAAAATTAATGGAAAAATTAACTTGCTCATGTCCAAATATGAACATAACATTGTGAGTCTCATCAGTATACAATTCAATGAATCACCATGAAAGCAGGAAAAAAGGCATTTAGTAAACAACAGAAAGACCTTTGGAGGGAAAAGAAAAGGGAAGAGGTGGGGGGATACTGGGGACTGAATTACAATAAGCTTTATTTCATGCCTTTACAAAAGAATAAATATTTGATCCAATTGTCAAATATATCTGAAAAGAACAAGGGATGAGGCAGAGAGGAAAAGGGGAAACATTGGAACTGAGTAAAAATAAGGTGCAATCTAGCATTGATAAGTATGTCACTGTGTATACTATTGTCATATATATTGTAAAATGTTCTTCATAGGTATAAGAATTATATCTTTATAAGAATTATGTCATTATACTTAGGTTTTTTTTTTAATTCATTCAACATAGACTTACATATAGGAGGGAATCGTTGCCACACATTCATGAACACATGGATATTGACAGAGCAATTCAAGGCTGATGACAGTTCATGATCTCACCACTTTGAGTCCCCACTGATCCCATGTTTCCCCTCCTTTATCCCTGTGTTCATTGAGCTTCTCATGGAAGGTTCCCTACTGGGTTGATAGCCTCCTACTCCCTCCCTTCAGCTGCCTTCATATCCCTCCTATTCCCATCCTCCTTCCATTCACCCTCCTTTCATCCACCAGCATCATAGGCAAGGTTCTCCCTGCTCATGTAAAAAATTCACCCATGTTGAGGTAATTATAAACTTAGCCAACTTTCAGTCTGTTTCCGATTGTATTCTAGCATCCACATTATGAGAGAAAACATTTGGCCTTTAAGTCTCTGACTTTGGAATATTTCACTAGGCATAATTTTTTCCATCTCCATCTGTTTGACTACAAATTTCATGATATTGTTCTAATAGCAGAGCAGAATTTCATTGTACATATGTACCACAGTTTTTGAATCCACTCGTCCAGTGAGGGGCATCTGGGTTGGTTCTATAGTTTAGCAATAGTAAATTAAGCTGCTATAAACATTGATGAAGTTGTATTTATGTAGTATGGTAATTCCAGACCCTTTGAAAAAATACCCAGGAGTAGGAAGTTTGGGTCATAAGATGGTTCCAGCCTAGTTTTTTGAGGAGTCTCCACACTGTTTTACTGTACAAGCTCCCAGTCCCACCAACAGTGTGAATGTGTTCTTTTCTTCCCACAGCCCCTCCAACATCTGTCATTGTTCATACTCTTCTTTTTTGTCACTCTGACAGGAGTGAAGTGGAATTTCAGTGAAATTTTGATTTGCATTTCTTGGATTACTAATAATATAGAGCATTTTCTCATGTATTTATTGGATTTTTGTACTTGCTCCATTGAGAAATTTCTATTTAGCTCCTTGCCCGATTATTGATTGGATTACTTGTGGTTTTGGTGTTCAGTTTTTTGAGTCCTTTGTATATTCTGGATATTAGCCCTCTGTCTGAGGTGTAACAGGCAGATTTTCTCCCGTTCTCTGTAGGTTCTCTCTTGACACTCTTGACTAATTCTTCAGCTGTGCAGAAGCTTTTTTAGTTTAATGACATCCCATTCATTTATTCTTAGCTTTAATTCTTGCACTATGGGAGTCTGGTTAAGGAAGTTGGTGCCAACACCGATGTCATGGAATGCTGATCCTATTTTTTCTTCAAGGTATTGTCCAGGTGCTGGTTTAATGTCCAGATCCTTGAATCATTTTGATTTGATTCTTGTGCAGGGTGAGAGGTAAGGATCCAATTTCTGTTGTCTGCATTTGGCTGTCCAGTTTGTCCAGCACCATTTGTTGAACAGGCTATCATTCCATATTATGCTTTTGCCCTCTTTATCAAATATCAGAAAGTTAAAGATTTGAGGGTTTGTTTTGGTATCTTCTGTTCTGTTCCACGGGTCTTCATTTCTGTTTTGATACCGATACCACACTGTTTTTGTTACTATAGCACAATAGTATAATTTCAGGTCAGGAATTGTGACACTTCCTGCTTCCTCCTTCTTGCTGAGTAATGTTTTGATTATTCTGGTTCTTCTGTTATTCCATATGACTTTGAGAATTACTTTTTCTATATCTGTGAAGACTGTCATTGTTAACTTGATAGGTATTGCATTGAAACTATATAGGGCTTTTGGTAGTATGGCAATTTTGATTATATTGATTTTGCCTAATCAAGAGCATGGAATATTTTTCCATTTACTCAGGTCTTCTGCAATTTATTTTTTTAATGTTCAGTAGTTTTCATTGTAGAGGTCCTTTATATCATTTGTTAGATTGATGCCTATATACTTAGTTATTTTAGGAAAAATATATGACCCAAAAAGAAATGCAAGTGATCTGCATAGGGGAGGAGGGGGGTCGGGGGTTGGGGGGTTGCAGGGTTGGGATATTGACCAAACTGTATTGCTGTACTGTGTGCATCTATGGATATGTGATGATGAATCCCATAGTTGTGTACAAGTACAATGAACCAATAAAAATAAGTAAAAAAAATTTTAAAGAAAATAAAATCAATTGAGAATTGCAGTATAGCTTACCACATGGTCAATAAAAAATAATTTAAAAATTAAAAAAAATGTTTAGTACAAATTAAAACACTGTTGTTTATAACTCAATTTCTCAGTAATAATAGCCACAACTAAAGTTCCCAGTGTCCACATCTAGCTTTTTCATTGTATAATAGATACATAAAATATGTCCCACTGTTAGAGTGGTCTTATTAGACATCTTTTGCCAATTATTTTCTTTCACTAATTCAGCCTCTACATAAAAAGTCAAAGTTCTAAATCGAGAAAACACTAGAAGATGAATATTTGATGTTTATCTTCTCTTTCTGCATTTAAGATATTCACACTCCTAAACATTTAGAATTTTGAAATAGGAGATTTCACCAAGTTATTGACTTAATTTTTTAAAAGTGGCATTTTTTTATACAACAAATATAAAAAAGGTATTTCCTAAGTCCAACTAAGTCTCTTTCCCTTTGTACCTTAGGAATTATCTAGGGTTTTAGCCATTTCCAATGGTTTGGCAACCTCTGGGAAATTTCATTGCTGGTAAAGAACAGAATGTTTTCATCCAGTAGGTTTTTCCAAGAAAAAAAAATATAATCCAGACAACAATAGTGTTCATTATGGTTATTTTAGAAACACATTACTTGTGCTGAAAGAAAATCTGGTACCAAATGTAATACAAACAAAAATGACCAGAAACATTTTAATGTGTAAAGCCTACTTGTAAAATGCCTGCTATAATTGAAGCCCAGAGCTCCTGTTGTTCCTGAAAATATATTCTTTGGAGGAAAATATTTTATCTTATCATTTTGAAGACTAGAATAAAAACAAAGAAATGAAAAAAACCCTACAACTTACATTCAATTATTGTATTTCTAAAGCAGTATTAATCAGAAGAGTTTTTGTCTGAAAAAGACAAAAAAACAAAAACAAAAAAAAAAAACACAAAACTCCAGCCTGTAGAAAATACTGCATTCTACAATAAAATATTGTTAGAATTAAGCTACACCTTGAGGCCATGACCCATTTCCAACATATATTTGCTTTTTTTTAATGAATAATCCTAACTTTTCTTATTGTTTCACAAAGTTCACACTGTTACATGCCAGTTTCCTAAGAATTTCAAGAATACACACTGTGATAATATTCATGGAAATAAAGCAATTGAGTCTAAAATTAAAGTAACCATTTTTTTCCTATATTTAAATAAACTTCTAAGTAAAATATTGGCTCATAACTTATAGGATTGATGATATCACCCAAGTTTCACATTCAGGTATTTTAGATTGGTTCCTACCTTCTTATTTGCTGAAAGAAATAAAACATTTATGGATTTTGTGATTTAAAGATTAAAGTTAATTGGTTCATTACTATTGTACCTGCCAACATATGCCTGTCTGCTGAAGTATGGGACTTACTTAATAATATTGTGTGGGATTTACTGAGAAGTTGATATCTAAGACTTACGCTAAGGCAAAAGTTGAGCAAGCAAACTTTGATTAAGTAACAATGCCTGTGTCCTCACAGAGAAAGCAAGGGTCTGTATTTAAAATGATATTTGTCGCTCAGAAACACTTCCAGGCTAGCTGTACAAACAAATGAATAAAGCCTAAAGACAGGACAAAGATAAATTAAATGAGGACAAGCCAATTCACTACAGCTCTCAAGATGTTGGTAGGACAAGGACTTGTTTTCACATTTCTCCAACTAAGGAAAAAATGACAGAAAATCAGGTAAAAAAGTCTTTGTTCAAGATTCTGATTCATTGCTGGGATGATGGGGAAGCAGTGGTATTAGCATGTGTGAGTGAGTGTTAACAATACTAGCACCTAGGAGCCGTAATGATGTAGTTGGCTATAAACGTTCTGGAGTTTATATGAAGCATACCTTGGGATCATCTGAAAATATATGGTGGAGACATTGAAATGAAGAAAGCTCATATTTCAAAGAACTGTCATTGCTAATGTACTGTTTGTGTTCCTTGAAGAAGATGAGAGAAACAAACAAACAAAAAAAAATGTGTTAGATAAAGACAGGGTAAAAGAATGATTGCATTTGAATCCAAAAAAGATACCAAAGAAACCCAACCCCTTATAATGTACCACACCTGAGTTTATAGGCTTTGAACATGCAAGAGTTAATTTTGTGATGAAACAGATATCTTCTATTTCACCCCTTATGATTTTTAAAGTGGGAGCAATGTCAAGTTTTGTAACTTTTAATATTCTTTATATTTTCCACAATTGGTTTATTTGTTTTGATAGTTTTTTATGCACATTGAGTTAGAATGTGGTTATTCTATTGTCAATTCATTGAAATAAAGATGAAATCAGCATCAGGGTCTAATGTTTCAAGTTGCCCCATTGAGCATTTACTTCAAAATGGTATAATGGGATAAAATAGATCCCACCTTTTCTTTCTTGTTTAATAAAGATGTATGACTTCCCTGTCAGACTTGCAAAGGAAACAAAATCATAGACATGACCCAGTGTGCCTCATCCAAATACAACTGTGCTTTAAATTGTGTTTTGAGTTTTCATTCTTCTTTTGTATGATGTGGAAATTTTTATTCATCATCTGTCACTCACATGGGAGCATGGAGAATAAAGATTGCTGTAATACTGCGCTCTTGCTCATTATCACAATACATACTCAGCAGTGTATCTGTGTCCCTCCCTACTGTATATCCCTTTCTGTCAGAGATCTCTACCACATCGGAGGTTAACTTCGTTAGGGAAGGTAATTAACGGAACTAATGGATGTTTTTTGCTCATTGAAAGATGAGTATGAAATCAGTGGATGAAACAGAAGGAAACAGATTTACTGTTAAGTGTGTGATTTATGCCTAGGAAATTATTGGGTGCTTTTGAGAAGCAGATCCTAAAGTTGATGCCATTTCAGCTGCTGCCTGGTCAACTCAAGATTTAAAAATATCAAAAGTAGTGTAGGGATATAGCTCAGTAGTAGAGAACTTGTTGAGCATGTGTAGATCTCTGAGTTTAATCTGATGTCAAACACACTCACACGCACAGCTACACTCGCACCCCCACACACACGCACGCACACACACACACACACACACAATTCTAGAAGAAAGTCAGTGTTAACTTTTAAAGTATTTCCATGTTTTTCAAAGTATTTCCATGTTTGAGTCCCTTGCTAGGATGTCCAAAGAAACTATGTCAAGTAAAATCCTTTCCGATTTCTTTTTTCATGGTTGAGGGTTATTCTTCAGCCCTATAGATTTTGTTACTTGTTTGAGCAATTCTTTCTATCTTGTGCTTTTTAAGATAGGGTGCGTGTTATTCCATTGCATTTGAAATATCAATAATTATATGTTTTAATTAAATAACAAGTTTTCTTTTTTCTTACTGTTATTTTTCCTTCCACTTCGGACCTTTTTGGGCTGCAAACAACACATTTCACAGACATTAACTCTTGCCACACATGGAAAAAAAAAACAGAAAAATCTCCTTGTAGCACTCTCTGGAGAGATCACAATCCCAGCGACACAGGCCCAGGGCATGCCACATAACAGAAGCACGCTTCCACTGGAGAAGACTTTGCTAGAAATGTTTCCTGCAGATGTAGGACAAGGACAGTTCTCTTACTCAAGCATAATCCAACCTTTCTATATCACGTACAGTGGGAAGGAAGATAAAACTATACAACAGACAAAACTTATGGATGTCACAGCAAGACTCATGTGCTCATGAAAAATCATGATTTGATTGAAAAATTTATTGAGGTATACCCCTCTTCCCACATATTCATCTTTATAGTAACTGAGATGGAGTAAAACAACAGTGAATTACAGCTGAAGGAGATACAA
>PVKS010026116.1:0-29035 GCA_004027875.1 Aplodontia rufa | reverse complement strand
CCTCTGTCAGCGGGATCAGAGGTCATGATTCTCTCCCATTTTGTAGGTTGTCTCTTGACTGATTTGACTATTTCCTTGGCTCTACAGAAACTTTCTAATTTAATGACATCCCACTCATTAATTCTTGATTTTACTTCTTTTGCTTTGGGAGTCATATTGAGGAAGTTTTTCCAGCTCCCACTTGCTGAATTATTGGTCCTAAATTTTCTTCTAGAAGTTGTATGGTAGCTGGTTTAATTCTTAATTCTTTTCTCCATTTATATTAGAATTTTGTGCAAGATGAGAGATAAGGATCTAATTTCATCTTCCTGCAAGTGGCTGTCCAGTTTGTCCAACACCATTTGTTGAATAGGCTGTCTCTCCATGTTATATTCTAACCCCCTTTGTCACAAAGATTGGATATTTATAGATTTGTGGGTTCATTTGTTGAATAGGCTGTCTCTCCATGTTATATTCTAACCCCCTTTGTCAAAGATTGGATATTTATAGATTTGTGGGTTTATTTCAGAGTCTTTCTATTCCTTTTGTGTTCATTTTTATTTTGATACCAGTATCATGCTGTTTTTTAATATTGCAGCTCTATGGTATAATCTTAGACTTGGTTTTGCAAAACAATCTGTTTCATGTTTCTTGCTTAATATTGTTTTGTCTGTTCTGGACTTCTTGTTCCAAATGAATTTGAGAATTGCTTTTTCTATATATGTAAAGAATTGCGTTGATATCTTAATTGGGATTGCATTGAATCTGTATAGTGCTTTTGGCGGAATGGCCATTTTAATTATATTCTGCCTAACCAAGACTATGGAACATCTTTCCATCTTCTCAGATCTTCTTCAATTTCTGTTATAAGTGTTCAATAATTTTCACTAAAGAGGTCTTTTACTTCTCTTGTTAGATTAATTCCCAAGTATGTTATTATTTTTGAGGATTTTTGTGAATGGGACTGACTTCCTGAATTATTCTTCTGCCCTATTGTTAGCATATAGGAAAGCTCTTGATTAATGGGTGTTGATCTTATAGCCTGCTGCTTTGCCAAATCTGTTTATAAGCTTAAGCAGTTCTCTGGTGGAGCTTTTTGGATTTTCCAGATATAAGATCATGTCTTCAGTAAAAAGGGATAGTTTGACTTTATCCTTCCTGTTTTTCTCTCTTTGATGTCCTTCTCTTGCCTGATTGCTCTAGTGAGAGTGTCGAGAAATGTATTGAATAAAAGTTGTGAGCAAGGGCAGCCTTGTCTTACTCCCAAGTTTAGTGGAAGTGATTTCTACTTTTCTCCATTTAATATCATATTAATTGAGTGCTTGGCATATAAGGCCTTCACAAAGTTAAGATAAAATCCTTTGATCCCTATTTTCTCTAGAGTTTTGATCATAAATGGGTGCTGGCTTTTATCAAAATCCTTTTCTGAATCTATTGAGATGATCACATAGTTTTTGTCCTTTATTCTGTTTAAGTGATGAATCACATTTTTTGATTTTCCTTGCATACTTGGAATGACGCCCACTTGATCGTGATCAATTATCTTTTGATTGTTTTTGAATGCATTTTTGAGAACTTCATTAACAATTTTGTGTTGAAGTTCATGAGGGATATTGGTCTGTAGTTTTATTTTTGTTAATGTGTCTTTTTCGGACTTTGGTATCAGAGCTATGGTTGCTTCTTACAAAGAGTTTGGCGGGTTGGAGTAGTCACTCAGTGATTATGGTGCTTCCTGGCATATGCGAGTACGTGAGTTCGAACCCCATTGTTTTTAGCTTTGATCTTGATTATTTCCTGTCTTCTGTTGGCTTTTGGGTTAGATTGTTTTTCCTTTTCTAGAGATTTGAAGTGGAGCAAATTTTATTTCTTTGGCATCTCTCCTGATTTTTAATGTAGACACTTAGTGCTATAAATTTTCCCCTTAAGAATGCTTTCATGGTGTCCCAGAGATTTAGATATGTTGTTTCTTCATTCTCATTCTCTTCCAAGAATTTCTTAATTTCTGTTCTCATGTCTTCTAGGATCCATTCTTTATTTAATAGAGTTTTTTTCAGTTTTCATGTATATGTGTGTTTTCTTCGATGGTTTTTGTTGTTAATTGCTATGGTCACGGTGTCATGGTCTGATAGGATACAAGTAATATTATCAACTTTTTATGTTTTTCTGAGATTTCCTTTGTGAACTAGAATATAATATATTTTGGAGAAAGATCCTTGTGAGAAGAAGGTATACTCTGTCAATATGCGGTGGAATATTCTGTAGATGTCTGTTATGTCTGTTTGATTTACTGTATTTTATGAAGTGGAGATCTCTTTATTGTTTTTTGGTTTGAAGATCTGTCTATTGGTGACAAAGGAGTATTAAAGTCTCCCAGTAGTATTGTGTTGAGGTCCACAAGTGATTTTATATCTTGGAGTAATTTTTCCACATAATTTGGGGTGTAGGTGTTTGGAGAGTATATGCTTATGGTTAAATCTTCCTGTTCTATTGTTCCATTTACTTGGATGTAGTGGCCTTATTTATCTCTTCTGATTAATTTATGTTCGAAGTCCATTTTGTTGGATATAAGAATTGAAACTCCAGTTTTCTTTCTTGGGCCGTAAGCCTGGTAAATTTTTTCCCATCATTTTACCCACAATCTGTGCATG
Organism: Aplodontia rufa; assembly: GCA_004027875.1. Classification (NCBI taxonomy): domain Eukaryota; kingdom Metazoa; phylum Chordata; class Mammalia; order Rodentia; family Aplodontiidae; genus Aplodontia; species Aplodontia rufa. The sequence continues at coordinate 26,408 of PVKS010026116.1, read as the reverse complement.
TCATTGGTTGTAATGTAGGTTTATTGTAAGCAGTATATTGTTAAGTTTTGTTTTGTGATTCAATATGCTGGTCTATGTCTTTTGATTGGTATGTTAAGATCATTCACATTCAGTGTTGGAATAGTTATGTGGGTGTGGTTCACTATCATTGTGTTTTATTAGTAAGTTCTGTGCTATCTTGGTTTTCTTTTCTTTCTTTCTTTAAAAAGTGAAGGACAGTGAAAGAGAGAGAGAGGGAGACAAAGAGAATCAATTTTTATTAAGTTTTTCACATGGCTTTCGTTACTCTGTCACTTAGTTGTGTATGTGGGTACTGGGGTTTGAACCCATTTGCTTCTGCTTGCTGGACAAGAGCCATAACCACTGAGCCACCACTCCAGCCCTGCTGTCTTGGTTTTGTATTGATAGCAACTACCTTTATTGAATTTACTCTGTCTGTGGGTGTTGAGGAATGTTTGCTTGTTCTTCTATCTGGAGTTTATATTTGAGTATTCTTTTTAATGCAGGATTTCTGTTCATGAATTCTTCAAGTTTGATCTTATCATGAAAATTTCTTATTTCCTCCTCAAATTTGAAGCTGAGTTTGCTGGGTATATTATTCTTGTCCACATGTTTTGGTCATACAGACGTTGAAAGGTCTCCTTCCATGTTCTTCTTTCTTCCAGAGTCTGAGCTGAAAATTCGGATGTGATTCTTATTTCTTTGCCTGAATTTGTTTTGGCATTTCTCCCTTGTACCTTTTACTATTCTGTCCTTGATTTTCATGTTGTACATTTTGAATATGGTGTGTCTTGGTGAGCTTATTATTTGATTTGGTCTGTTGTGTGTCCTATGAGCTTCCTGGGTGAGCATATCTGACTCTACCTTTACATGGAGAAAATTTTATTTATTTCCTTGAGAATGTTCCTTTTCCCATATGTTTGTGTTTTGATTTTTCCTATATCCCAATTACTATCAGATTATTTCTTTTCATTTCAACCCAGACATTTTTAGAATTTTTTTTTGTTCTGTGAGGGGTTTTCTTTTTTCCTTTTTTTCATCTGGGCATTCAAAATGCTTAGCCTGTCCTCATTTTCAGAAGTTCTTTCTTCAAGAGCTGAGATTTTGTTTTCTTTAGGTCTATAACTAATTCTTCCATGATTCTTCTTATGTCATTGACTGTATATTTTACCTTTCCTCCTCCTTTTTGAGTATTCTATGTCTTTGATAATAGAGTTTTTCATCTCTTCAATTTTCTCACTTAGTCCATTCATTATATCATCTTTTAGTTCATCGTTCCCTTTAGTAATCAGATCCCTGATGGTTTCAAGGTTTTAATCTCAGTCCCCATGCATGGCATCCTTTTTAGAGGAATCATGGTTTTGATGTGAACCTTTCCTAATTTGATTCTTCATTTTTGAAGAGCTTCTTCTGAATCTCTGAATTGGAGCCATGACCTCTTTAATGATCACCTTCTTCATGATGCTGCTTTTGCCTGGGTCCTTTTGTGATCCACCTTTTATATCCAGGCTCAAGATTGCAGATCTGAACCTGAGTTAACCTGATTGTCTGACAGTCCAGGACCAGAAGAGGCTGGGATGAAGACTGGTCTAGGCAGAGATGCTCCTCCTGTTGGTCCTGGGTATGTTCTGGGGCCTGGACCAGAAGAGGTCTGGACCATACTTCACCTGGGCAGGGACTGTTCCAGAGGAGGTACCTCCCTGGGGGTGTTCTGAGTGCCTTCCAGTGGGGACCAAAGGAAGCCTGGACCTGCACATGGAGCATCAGGTTGGTGGATGGCTGCTCTGGATGGGTGTCTTAGTGGTAGTGTCTGGAGCACCTGTACGCTGGGGCCAAAAGAGGCCCTGACTTTCATGCAGGGCAATGGGTAGGTGGGGGCTGTGCTAGGCTGGGATCCTCATCCACTTGGTCCTTGGAGAGGGCTGCTCTGGATGGGTGTCCTCCTGACCTTGTCCTGAGTGTGTGCTGGCCTCAACCAAAAGAGGTTCAGACTTGCATTTGGGCATTGGGTGGGCGGTTGCTGCTCCAGGCAGGGATCCTCCTAGTGGTGTCCTGAGAATATGCCTGCCAGGACTACAAGTTAAAAATGTATTCTTATTAGCAAAGTTCAAATTAAAATCTGTGTATGTATTACAATACTATCAGGTTTTGGTTACAAAAGTGTGTAAAGAGATTTTGGAAAAAATATTCTACAAATTCCCACATAATTAGAAGTCTTCTGAAATATCTTTTAAAAATAGAATGCCCTTGAAATTTTTCCTTAAGATCTGTAATTACAATTAATGGTGTAAAACAATGTGTTAATTTCTTTCAGAGCTTCTTGACATCCTGTGTCTATGTAAATTTAGTCTCCCAGCAAGTTCTTGGTGGTTGCCATTGTAGCTAAATCTTAGTTAAACACAATTAATCAAAGGGTTCATTTCAGCTACTGGACTAAAGGGGAACTTATAGGTGCTTGAAGTAATGGAGGGCAAGAGTATATTTCTGGGCTCTAAATTTTCCACTTCACAGACACTACTAGCTTCTCTGTTTATATGTGAATTGACATAAAAACATATGAGATTATGGAAATGATTAAGGTGACAAAAACACTGTGAAACCATCACTTCTGCTTTCTCTGATTCTGCTTTCCAAATGTTCATCTTCAGTGTATGTTTGGTATGCTTGATACTTCCATCATATTGGAAACTTATGCTTCTTCTAGAGAAAAGCAGAGTGAAATCACTTTTCATCATGATTGAAATGATTAGAAAAAATTCTTATGTAGCAAGGCAAAATATTTTGATTCAATGCCCCTTCATGCACTTTCTGTCTGTTTCTCTTGGACGCTTTGCAACCTGTGGAGGACTTCAAGTCATTCATGTCTGTCTGTGCTGACTTCTGGTCACTACCCTCCTCCATTTCCTTTTTAGAGCTTCCTGGTTCTGCAGCTGCAGAGTCAGCAGTGTCTTGGTGTGTGTGTGCATGTGTATGAGGGTGTGTGTGTGGGTGTGTAGTTCAACGTCATCAACTGCCTGTAGAGTCGCTGACTACTATCACTGGCTGCTGTGCTCAGATCTGTCCTTGAAATTGTTTATTTTCTGGAGATGCCAGCAAGGCCTCCAGGAACACCACTGATTCCCCAGGCTCTTCTCAGCAGAAGCACCACTGATTGAAAAAGAAACTGAACAAGGTTACATTGTACGGTAAAATATGGTTTTCAATCTCTTTCTTTTCAGGTTTTGTTCTACATCAACAGAGTATAGTGTCCATTGGAAAAATTTCTGTTTTAGACAATTTCATAATTTGAGTGTTTTTCACAAAATTCTAACTTTTCCCTATGGGAAACTCAGTGCTGCTGTTTATGCTGTGGAAGATTTCTCAAGCTTTCAATGTTCACTTTTGTTTTTCTGGGTGAAATGGGATGCTTCTGAAGCATTGCCAGGATTGGGGACCTTCCCTTGATAACGCAAGACACTGCAGTATAGAGGAATCCTCCTGAAGTCTGTTTTTCTTCTCTTGTCTTCTCTACACACACACACACACACACACACCACTTTAAAGTACATTCCAGAATGCAGACTATGCCATTTACTACATTTACTTAGGGAACTGGAATTGGTAAGGACCCAATAGAGTTGAACTTTGTTAGGGTGGAATGAGTGGAAGAAAGTGTTTTTTCGTTAAAAGAATTATTTAGTTCTAAATGATTCTGTTTCTCCTAAGAGGAGACTTGTTTTTCATTTTCACTTTTAATTCCTCAATCTTTCCTTAAAGTCAATATAAGACATTTTCATTTCATGGCTCAGATTGAGCATGAAGGTTTTTTATGTTATGCAGAGTATAATTTATAACAACAACAAAAAATTGCCTTTCAGTTTCCTGTAGGTTTAGAGGGTTTTAATAAACTAATTTTTATATTTTAGTGACACCTATTTTCTGGTATATCTGGTTCAATGACATTAATCATTTTTCATTTTCCAAGGCTGCCCTTTGTGTCCCTCTCCCACTCTAATTCTAAAGTCACTATCTGGCACTAGTCATTATGAGTAGAGCTAACTCCAGTCTAATTCCTGGGAGGTACCTGAATTGGTCACAACCATATCTCAGAGGTGACTGGTATGTGTTCAAAATTGATTGCCTTACTTTCATTTTGTTACTCATTCCATTTTTCTCTGGAAAAATTTTTCTAGCATGAGTAACCTGAGTTTTTAGTTAGAGAGGAATTCCTTTATCAAGAAAATGGCCTTACAACTTGTAAACACCTTTATCTGAATAAGATAGATTTGAGACAATTTTTATGTCTGGGTTGGGCCCAGTCAGAAAGTGGCATAATCAAATGAAGAGACTAAAGTTCATTCCTGAGTTGCTACTCTTTCGCTGTGGCTTTGAGCATACATTCTAAAGCTTTTCTTTTACCTTGTACACAAAATGAAAGAAACATCTTTAGATTTGGTAGGAAATATATATAGCTAGTTCACCAAAATTGATGTGATTTATTTTCTAGGAGACACTGAATTCACTTTAATAAATCATTTATGCATACCCTACAGGGAGTAAGTTAAAGGTGGCTTGAAGTTCCCTCTTAATTTTTAAGGATGTACAAATTATGTGAAGGTCTTGCTAAAATTAAATTCTGAGGCTAGTTTGGGACCTGAGATTCCACATATATGACAACCTCTTAGTTGGGACCAAACACATGGTGCCGACACATGGACTACAGTTTGAATAACAGTTGTTAGCTAAGTTGATAAATATAAAATAATCATACAAAATAAAAATGAATAATTAAAGAAATAAAGGCTAATAATTGTCTGAATTTAATAGAAATCATAGCCTCATAATTCCATGAACCTCAAATACATCTGAAGTATATGCTTATAAGAATGACAATAGACTCTTGTAAGAAAAAATAAGGTACACCTAAATGCTAATGATCAGCAATAGACTTGTTTTGCTATAAACTGACATTTTTAGCATATTTCTGTGACATGTGATTTTAATTTAAAATAAGATGTGCAGTCCTACCTTTTCCTAAAATTTTTTCTAAAGAACTTTATTCTGTTGTTGCAATTGGTGGCTTTATACTCACAATAATGCCTTTATGTTTACATCTTTGTGTACTCAGTGTGCTAAAGGTCAATTTTAGTTTGAGTTATATAGCAGGGTCTTAAGGATGATAATTGTCACTCAGGTTATGATATCTGTTCTCTTTATTTTTCCATAATTTGACTGTTGGTAGGTGGTATAGTAAGCATTTGTACAATCTGCCACAAAATGATTTCCCCCAAAGATGTCCTGCGAAAAAATCTGAAGACGGTCCATGGTTGCCCCATGGTGTATGCATTTGCACACAATTGGGAAAGAATTGAAGAGTTCCACAGTAGGCCAGATGACATTGTGATAGCCACTTACCCTAAATCAGGTGAGTTCTGCAGCCTGACTGATGCAGGTCTGACTTCAACTTTTATTTTCTGGAATCAACTTCTCTGCAAAATTATCATCCCCTGAATAGTTCATATTCCTATCAGTCAGTGCCACCATTTACTTGTAGAGTGTTAAAATGGACATTTTGGTATAGAAATGGAAACTCTGAATTAAGTTCTTAATAGCCTGTAGTAAGATGACAGGCTTTCACCATGTACTATCCCTTCCTAGAATTAGGTGCTCATTATAAAAATATTGCTTTTTACCCCAGGTACCACTTGGATTAGTGAAATCTTAGACATGGTTCTAAATGATGGAGATGCTGAAAAATGTAAGCGAGATGTTATTACTGCTAAAGTTCCCATGCTGGAAATGTATATTCCTGGAGTAACAATATCAGGTAAATCTAAGGCACCTGATAATTATAATTTTGTAACATTATTTATATAACATGTGTATTATTGTATGCATGATGCCCATTTAAAGAAATGCAGAGAGTTGGCAGGATGAAATTAAAATTTGTAAGCTATATGATAACCAAGGCATCTAAAGAAACTGTTGCTTAGTCCCTTGCATATCGAAATATGGTACCAAATAAAAAGTTTGATTCTAGAAGACAAGTAAAAATTTGGTTAATGATATAAACAGAATTCCTTGTTTTGTAACTTTATTGTGTAGAATTTGTCAGATTAGAGCAATAAATCTAAATGTAAGACATTATAGTAATTTAATAAATAAGCAAAGAAGTTTTAACCCTGTTTTGAGAACAACATTTATTATTATACAATTCATTTTTCATTTCAGAAACATTTATTATTTACTAAGTACTTCAGTGTGCTATTAGTAACATACCAAATGATTATTAAATATTGTATTATATTCCTAGGAATCTTAAAATAATAGTGTGACATTAAAAATTTAATATATTAACAACATATCCATATTATTGATCGTGCAGTGTATCAAACTCTATAAAAAGGAAATCATAGGAGTGTTTCCTTTAGGTTGGATGATAGAGGCGGCTACTCTGCATTAAGACTCAAATCCATACTCACAGCTGTAAAAAGCATTTCCCAGGAAGAAAAAGCATTAGGTATGAGGGCTTTAGTGCAGAAAAGATGCTTGTGTAGAACAAAGACTAAAAAAAAAACAAACGGAAAAGATGGATGTATAGCAGCTTTAGATAAAGCAATGAAAATTATGTAAGGCTTGTGATTTTTAAAGGGTTCTTCAATTTTATTCCAAACAGAGTGCAAGTGATATTGAAGTTTTAAGCAAGGAAGAGCTATGGAGTTTTATCATTGCTACTATTTAAAATATAATGATTCTACCAGTTGCTATGAAGGGATGGATTTGAGACAATATATATATTGTACTTATTATATTGATGAACTGTATAGAAATGTAAGGGAAAAAGTAGAATCAATGGTGATTTCTTCAGTTTTATTTTGATAAACCAATTGGATTATGAAGGAAAATATTTGGAGAGGAAAATATGTGGGTGTAAAATTATTGAAAAAATTCAGCTTTGAAATGTTAGGATCCATGCCATTGAAAAATTTAAATAATGAAATAAAATTACAGTTATTGGAACATTTTGAAGTATGATTGGGCATGGGAAGCAATGCTATTGACCAGGGAAACCTTGTGGAGCAACATGAGAGGAGGAGGTGTCTGTGGAAACCACCAAAATGTGGAAGCTTGGTAGAGGGATGGGAGCCACCAAAAGACAGGGAAAAGAAAGAACTCTTTAGCTAAAAGGGAATGAGAAAGAGCATAGCATCACATAGGCATGATAAAATGATGGCTGAAGTAAAGCTTGGCTTTTCAAGTGCTGCTGGAAACCAGAAATATGAAGATGGATGGTGGGAAATCCGCTCATCAAATTCAAGAGCAGAATCCAACAGGCTCTGCTATTGCCCTCAGTGGACAGGCTGGACTGATTACTTCCATAGACAGAAAGGGATCAACTGGCAGGGCATCAGTTCTTAGTGTGGTTGTCTTTAGTCCTAGGGTAAACTAAGGCTTGGAGATGAAGAATTATGCAAGTCTCCAAGTGTTTCTTCCTTGCAGATCAAAGTGTTGGGTCAGAACTGCCTCTCTGATGACCACCTTCTTCCAGAAAACTGCTTCTGACTGGAGGCTCATTTTGCAGTAACTTTTGGTTCTACATTCCAGGACTTGGATTATGAACTTGGAGTATTTGCTGTACAGCCTACTGGGTTGTTGAAGCTAAGCAGTAGGGGTTTTTTTTGTTTGTTTGTTTGTTTGTTTTTTTTTTTACTGGATCCTGGGGTCCTGGGAAGGATTGGAACAGCTTATGTTCTGCACTGAGACCTGGGATCCTTGTGGCAAGGATGGGCCCAATATAGCTCAACCTGGTTTGTGTTTATGGCAGCTGAGCTGTGCCTGGATGTGGGGGTTCTCAGGGGTGTCCTGTGCACCTGCTAGGTCTGGGACCAGAGTCCTGGGCCCTATAGGTGGTGAGGCAGGGACCTGGCATGGGGTCCTCAGGGATTTCCTATGATTCTGAATAGCTGAGAAAGAGTCCTTGGTCTGTGAAGTGGAGGGGTGGGATTTGGACACAGGGTCCTTGGAGTGTTATGTATGCCTGCTGGGTCCTGGGCATATGTGGCAGTGGTACAGGGTCTAGGTGCAGGTCCTTGGGGGTGACCTGGCTTTGTTTCTTCTTAACTCTTTTATGGATATAAAGGAGTCAGTTAAAGAACCTCATATGGTGAAATATTTAGGAGACAGAGAGGGTAAGAAATCCTTCAGAGAGAGGCTGCAGCAATTACTCAGTGGTTTCAGAGCTTCCTTGGCATGGGCAAGGGCTCAGATTTGAACCCCAGCATCACATACCAACTAAGTGTCAGAGAAACAAAAACCAGATGATTCTCTCTCACAGTCTCTCTTTCTCTCTCCCCCTCTCTCTGTCTCTTTAAAAGAAAGGAAAAGAAAGAAAAAAGAAAAAAAATATCTTTCAGAGAGCCTGAGGGAGGGATCTGGGAAAGCAGATACGGGAAGACTGCATAAAAGAAACAGAGGCAAGTCCATTTCATGGACATTAAGAAGAGTAAATTGAGGAAGATTACAATTTCTCATTTCCCTCTGCTGGGCAAAGTGATTAACTACCAGATTAAAAGTATAATAAAATCAACTTATCTATAGGAGAAACACAAAAGCCTGATAAATACTTGAAAAAAAGGTTCAAAGTCTCTAGGAATCAGGAAAATTCAAATCAAAACTACATTGAGTTTTCATCTCACTCCAGTCAGAATTTCAAAGATCAAGAATACAAACTAAAATAAATGCTGTACAGGCTGTAGAGAGGAAGGAAGAAGTCTGCACTGTTGGTGGGACTGTAAACTAGTGTAATCACTCTGGAAAGCTGTCTGGAGATTCCACACACACACACACACAAATAGCAGTAAACCACCATATGACCCAGTTAACCCCTTTCTAGGTATAGGTATTTCCCCCAAAGACTGAGAAACAGCATGCATCCTATGGAAACAACCCAGATGTCCCTCACTGGATGAATGGATCCAAAAACAGTGGTACATTTATACCATGGAATTTTACACAGCAATTAGAAACAATGATTTTGCAGCCTTTGAGGGTAAATGGATGGCTATGGAAGAAATTATGCTGAGTAAAATCAGCTTAACCCAGAGAATTAAGGGTCGATTGTGTCCACTCATCTGTGGAGGTTGGGACTAGACCCTGGCCAGTTAGAAAGCTGGTCTATTATCATGTGTTAAATCCAGATAAGGTGTAACGTTATACAATATAATCCTTTTTTAGTGATATTGTGGGAAGGGGAAGGGAGGGATAAGGGTGGGTAATAGGGGAGGCACTCCTGGGGGTAATTGTAATATCCAGAATCTATACACATTTTATATTATTTTGTGAAAAACTTGTATGGTTGTTCAAAAATTAAAAAAAATTTATAAAAAAAACCCAGCATACAATAGTGACACTGCCATTTCAATGTTTATAGCAGCAGAATTCACAGATGCTAAATTGTGGAATCAACCCAGATACTCATCATTAGATGAGTTGATTAAGAATTTGTGGTATGTGTATTTATATAATATAGTTGTACTCAGATATTACGAAGTATGAAATAATAGCCTCTGCTGATAAAAGGATGGAAGTGGGGAATATCACGCTAAGTGAAATTACCCAAACTCATAGACAAAATTCAAATGTTTCCTTCACATGTGGAAGCTAGAGTAACTTAAAGGAAATGGGAAGGAAAGGATAAGATTTTATAAATAATCATTCAATTACAAATTGATACATGAACTAATGGAAATCTGGTAGAGTAGAGGAAAAAATGGGAGGGAAGGATGGGAGGGACAAAGGGTATGGAAAAGTGGAGGATAAAAAGGTAAATTATATTTTGCATCTTTAAGATACTAAATAGTTCTCATGCAATCAATAAAAACCGGAAAAGTATAATAAATGGATAAATAAATGGAAAGAATCAAAGAGAGGTTGTAGAAAAATGGGACCAGGGCATGGGAGGAGGTGAGGCAGAAGGGAAGTAATTAGAAGGATATTGGTTAATTATATTGTTATATTTTGTTCATGTATGATAAGTAACAATGAACCCCATCATTATGCACAACTATAATGCATCAATAAAAATATGGGAAAAAAAGAAATATAATGAAATCCCTGTTGGAATTTTATATATCTATAATTATTTTTTTCGATAAAATACAGGAAACTTCATTAAGTTCAAAATTAAGATAAGTGGCCATTATATTAGTATAATATATTCTAAATATTGCATGGGAGATATTGATACTAAAAGTATCTGCTATTCAACTGAAATTAAAATTTAATGGGGCATCTTTTTTCTGCTAATCTTATCTTTATTGACATAAGATTACGTCTTAACACTAATTATGTCCTTTTCACTCTGCTATAGTGGATATCCCTTGGTAAGGAAAAAAGTTACATACCTGCTGTGCTGGAATCTCCATGTATTGTGTGTTTAGGGGTGAGGGTGGAAAGGAGGTATAGGAACAGACAGTAAACAAAGAGGTAAACTATTAAACACAAATATGTGTCATATAGAGGATTTGTGTAATGGTGACTGTGAGACTTCTTTGCATACATAATTAGTTATCATAAACAACTGAAATAGATTATTATTTTCAATGGGTAAGGCAGATACAATTTTGTGTGGATAGACCTTCCTATGCAAAATATAGCAGATTATGTTGGATTAGCAGGTAATTTAGAGGTCAGACTGGATATAAGTACTATTGTGGAAAACAAGGAAAGGATGTATAGGACTTTAAAATTTATTGGATGGGAGACTTCAAGGAGGAAGTATGATCAAACTTCAAATTACTAAAGTGGGTATTACTTGTCCCTCATTTTAGAGAAGGGGAAGATGGAGCACAGAGACTCAGATATTTTTTAAATGTCTCACAATGAGTAAGTGACAGGAGACAGGATTTTAACACAGGAAGACTAGTCTCAAAAAGTACACCCTTAACTAGTACACAATAACTCTTGGTTTACAGAGATCTATAATTGATTCAACATTTAGCTGCTCAAAAATGTTTTAAAGATTGATCTTGGAAGATGAAGAAATGCAGACATTTTTGGGACTGTAATATTTCTAACTACCTAACTAAAATTTCCTAGGCGTAGGACAATTAGAGAAGAATCCATCACCACGGCTTCTGAAGACACATCTACCAACTGACCTTGTTCCTAAGTCTTTCTGGGAGAACAACTGCAAGGTACATTCTTGACTATGAGCTGATTTTTATTAGTGACCTTGTCTATTTATCATAAGTAAGTGGCCAAATATTTCATTGACTTGGGACTTTGAAAACTATTAGATGAGGAACTGTTTCAATATTTTAAAAAAAGTTTTATTCTAATGTTACACACTTAAGTTATCTAAACTTGAGTATCAACAACATCCTCACCTCACCACAGTATTACTACTTTTATTCCTTTTATTTCCTAGATATTGTGGCTTTCTACAAAAACAACATAAGATTGCTAGTTCTTATTTGAATAGTAACATTCTTCAGTGAAACATTTGTGCCTGCATATTTGCTTTGGGATAAATTTTAAATTTCAGATTCAATTTCTTCAATACCTTTAGTGTTGTTCAGATTATCTTTTCACCTTACCTGAATTTGCTAGTCTGTGAGGAAATTTTCCAAGTTGTAGAATTTATGAATGAAACATTATTCATATCGTATTTACACATATTATTCTTATAGTAACTGTAGGATTTGTTATGATATCCCATGATTTGTTCTTAGTTGTTTGTATCTTCTATTTTATGTTTGTTGTTGTTGCTAAAAGTTTATAATTTTATTAATTTTATTTTAAAATGCCTGACTTTTTTTTTTTAAAGAGAAAGGGACAGTGGGAGAGAGAGAGAGAAGGACAAAATCAACTTTATTTAGGTTTTTGTTTAGCTTTCGTTGCTCAGACACTTCGTTGTGTACATGGTGCTGTGGATTGTACCTGCATACTCTCACATGCCGGGCATGCGCCCTAACTGCTGAGCCACCGTTCCAGCCCAACTTTTTGGTTTTTATTCTGTTTCTACTTTTAGTTTCATGGATTTTTGCTCTTATCTTTATTAGTGCTTTCCTGCTTTCTTTGGGTTTAATTACTCTTCTTTTTCTAATTTATTTAGGTAAGGGCTTAGATTACTGATTTATTTGGTTCCATTCTTCTTTTTCTAGAGTTAGTATTTAGTGCAGTAATTTTCCTCTCAGAACTGCTTTGGTTGCCTCCCACCAATTTTGGTATGTTGCACATTCATATTCATTCAATATTATGCATATTTCTATTTCATTTGAAATTTACTATTTTACTGTAGAATTATTTTAAAATGTGCTTTTTAATTTCTGAGTATTTAAGGGGGTTATATTTCCTTTTTCTTATTGCTTTCTAGTGTGATTTCCTTTTGGTCAAAGACCATACTCTCAAATAATTTTTTTCCTTAAAATGTTGTATGCTGTATCTCAATCTATCATTGTAAATATTCCATGTGCACTTGAGAAAAATGTGCATTTTTCTTTGTTGGTTGGAATGCTCTATAAATTTTGATTATATCCCACTGGCTGATAATATTATTTACTTGTTTTCTACTGATTGGTGGTTTTGTCATTTGGTGAGAGTGGATGGTAGACACCTGCACCTCTCACTATTGAGTTGTCCACTGCTGCTTTTAGATTTACCAGGTTTTGCTTCATGTATTTTAAAGCTGTATTGCTTTGTGTTTGGGCATTTGAATTGAAATATCTGCTCACTGAGTTAATCCTTTTATACTTATGTCATTTTCTTTCTACTCCCTAGTAATTTTTGTACTGAATTTTATCTTGTCTCATCTACTCCTAATTTTGCTGATGAATGTTTGCATTGGATATTTTTCTCCATTTATTTACTTTCAACTTATTGTCACTTTGAAGTGAGTTTCTTATAAATATTGTATGATTGAGTTCTGCTTTTTTAGCATACTCTTCCAATTTGTCTTTAAATTCATATATGTATACCATTGATATTTAAAATAATTATTGTCATTTTAAATCTATCATGCTACTTTCTTTGCTTTTTGTTGTTTGTCTTAACTTTGTTTCTGTATTTTTCCATTCTCTCAGTTTAATTTTTATAGTGTCATTTTCAAGTGCTTGTAATGTTTTTGAGATTCTTTTGTTATTGTTTTTGTTTTTAGATATGGGTTTCTTAGTGACTGTTCCAGGTATCACTATAAACATAAAAATATATGTCACAGACTATTGACATCAACATTCTTCTATTTCAAATAAAATATTGATATCTTACTTCCATTTTGGTTCATATAACTTCTACATATTTTCAATATAATGATTTGAGATGATCCATCCTTGTACATAAATAAAGCACCTCATCAGATGCTATTGTAATTTTTGCTTCCATTATAGAATGTGAAAAAATAAACTCACCAGTGAAAACTTGTTCTGTAATGTTTACTTCTTTTTTTATGCATTCTCTTGCTCTTTCTTCTTTCTGAAGAGCCTATCTTTCTATGGTTATTTTCATTCTTTTCAGAGCTTGTATTAGCCATTCCATAAGGTAGGTCTGCTAACAACAGATTTTCTTAGTTTTCTTTATCTGAAAATGTTTTTATTTCCCTTCCTGACTGAAGTAAACTTTTACTGGATATAGGGTTTAGAGTTGACATTATTTTACTTTCTGTACTTGAAAAGTATTATGCCATTTCTTTTTGGCCTTCATGATTTTGGATGAAAAATTCAATGTCATTCATATCAATGATTCTTTTTTTTTTTTTTAAAGAGAAGTACAGTGAGAGAGTGAGAGAGACAGTGAGAATCAATTTTATTGAGTTTTTCACAAGGCCTTGGCTGCTCTGCCACTTAGCTGTGTATGTGGGTGCTGGGGTTGGGTCCCTGGAACCCATGTACTTGAGCATGCCAGGCAAGCTGTTCCATTCATGATGGTCAGGAAGCAGAACAAGAGAGGGGAAGGTAACACAGGAAAAATGATCTCCTCTAAGACATGTCCCCTGTGATCCACCTCTTCCAGCCGTGCCCCACTACATGTAGTCACCACCTAGTTAGTCTATTCAAACTAAAATGGAGTGATTAGGTTACAGCTCTTACAATTCAATGTTTTATCACTGGATATTTCTGCATTAACAGAGGAGCTTTTGGAAGACACCTCACATCCAAACCAAAACAGCAAGGAGAGGTTTAAGACATTAATTCTTCAAATGGTTTTCAGGTTTTTAAATTTTTTTTCCTAATATTCTGGAACTCTGAATATATAATTGTGAGATATTTTTGTCATCCTACAGATCCCTAAGATTCTGTTCATTTCTTTTTAGTATTTATTCTTTCTGTTGTTTCATTGAGTAACTTCTAGTGGTGTATCTTCAGGACTGCTGATTTTATAGTTTCATTGCTACTATATTCTCAAGTACAAACAGTAATTTTTAAAATTTAGGTTATCGTCCATTTCAGATCTATAATTTCGATGCATATAAACCTTTTTATGTATTATTTTTCCCTATGTTTTCATTTGTTTCAAAAAATTTTTCATTGAATGTTGAAGCTTCTTTGTCAAGTTATTTTAGAATTTGGTCAGGTACTTCAAAATTCAATTAATATCAGTATTGATATCTACTATCTTTACACAGTTAAATTGTGATTTTTCCTAGATTTTGCTAAGATATTCTTTCTATCTGTATCCTGGACATTTTGATTATGTTGTTAGGATTATTATTACTATTTAGTTACCCTGTTTAAGTTTAACATACAGATTTTCCTATGTGCTTGAGTCTTCGTTCCAATAGGAGTTTGGTTTCCTGAGTCCTTGCAATGTTTTTCTGGTTGTGTTGTCATTCTTGGGTTGTTAGTGATCTTGATTTGTCTCTGTTCATGACATATGCAGAGGCATATGGTACCTTCTTGAACCACCTACTACTGCTGGCTGACCTGCTAGAAGGTGGACAGAGACTTGATGGCTGTATCTCCTTGTGGCACTGGTTGGAAGGCATGCAGAAACATCTTTGCTGTTTTGTATTTGGAATCGCCCCAGTTGTGGCTCAGAAACTGGTACAGCCCAGGGCATCATTGCAATTACTGGCAGTGGATCAGTTCACATAGAAAGGCCCTATGAGCAGAACTCATTTTGGGACATTCCACTATATCTTTTTTGGGTTTCAATTTCTTGATTCTTTGTCTAAGATCAGGCTTTTCTGGGTATTGTTATACTTTGCTTATGCTTGCTAATAGTTCTAGGTCATAAATATTTTTATTGCTCAATTCAATTGCATATAGGAGATTAAAAAATAAGAAAACAAACAAATAAAAAACAACAATAACAAAAAATATACCCCCAGGAAACTTACCACATTGTGTCCTCAAGTTAGGAGATGCCTATTCAGTATACTTTCAGAGTTCCTATGTCATTGTTTGCTAAAAATTTTCTAGGGCTTTCGTCATCTTTAGGAGAAGAAAGCAGGGGAAAGTGGATCTGTGCCTTCTAGTTTCTGAACTGGAAGCCCCCATAAACCGATTTTAGCGCCTCCACTTTGTCTCCACTGCCTTCTTTTTTTTTTTTAAGTTTTTTATTTTTGAACAACCATACAAGTTTTTAACAAAATAATATAAAATGTGTATAGATTCTGGATATTACAATTACCCCCAGGAATGCTCCCCCAATTACCCACTCTTATCTCTCCCTTCCCCTTCCCACAATATCTCTAAAAAGGATTATGTTGTATAACATTACACCTTATCTGGATTTAACCATGATAATAGACCAACTTTCTCACTGGCCAGGGTCTCGTCCCAACCTCCACAGATGAGTGGGGACAGTTGACCAGGAGTTTTCTGGGTTAAGCTGATTTTACTCAGTATAATTATAATCTTCCATAGCTATGCATTTACCTTCAAAGGCTGCAATATCATTGTTTAAAATTCCATGGTAGGATCCACTGCCTTCTTAACCTTTATCAAGCTATAGTATTTTTCCAGGTATTTAAGTGATCAAGATGAGGCTTCCCAAGCCACACAATTTTGTTCTTTTCAATGTGCTTGACATTCTTTTTAATCATGAATACCTTCTTTCTGATAATAAATTGTGTTCAAGGAGCTTCCTGTTCTCCTTGAAGATGTACTTTTTTTGTTGATTACAGAGTCAAAGGAGCTAGAAACAGATATTATTTTTCCAATTAAAACATACAGATATCTATGTTTCTAATCTCATAAAAGTATTGCCCTACTAGAGAAATTAGAAAAATCACTTAAATTGATTACACATTTGATGTGCTGATGAAAAAGTATTGTGGTCCCAAGTATGTAAGGCAGAAAGTATTCTGCCATTTTAATTATTTATAATTTTCCCCTGGTCAATGCCCCTTCCATTTGATTGTCTTTTTCTTTCCTCCTCAGATGATTTATCTGGCTCGAAATGCCAAGGATGTTGCAGTCTCATTTTACCATTTTGACTTGATGAATAATTTAGACCCTCTTCCTGGAACATGGGAAGAATATCTGGAGAAATTCATGACTGGAAATGGTCAGTAGGTCTTAGCTTAAAATTTATAAGTATTTTTGTATGTTATTTTATACTACAAAATCAAGTTATAGATTTTTCTTTTAAAACGTATTTTTAACTCAGTATATTCAAATTCAGTACAAATACATTCAAATGTACAAATACATTTTGGAATATTAAATCAACTATATGTATCATTTTAACTTGACATTCAAATTATAAATCTGACATTCAACTTATAAATCATTGGCATAATGAAGTATTCTAGAATCTTTTCTCAGTTGCCAGAAATCCATTCTCAGTCTGTTCTCACAATAGACCTTGTTTAATTTGCACAAACCATTAGATCTGTTAGATCTGTTATTACCTGTTACATTTTTATAGATACATGATATAAATAATTTGTATGAGAATTGTTTACATCCATGTGAGACTGAGTATAATTTATTGTCAGTCAATGTATTTTTTAATATGAAATGCTTACTTATTATTTTATGTTTTAAGAAGTTTGATTGCTTGTACATCCAAAGATGGCTAATTTTACCTTTTTAAAATGGATCTTATAGTCTCAGTTCCTGTGATTACCAAATTCTACTACATTTGTTTACAGTTTGACTTATTGTTCAGTTTAAACTTTGATTTGATGAATACTTATGGTTACATACTTTTTCCTCTGGTTTCAGTGCCCTATGGTTCATGGTTTAATCATGTTAAGAGCTGGTGGAAGAAAAAGGAAGAGCATCCAATACTTTTCTTGTATTATGAAGATATGAAAGTGGTAAAAGTGGTGGATATTTATTCTGGATAACACCCCATCCTGTCTTAGGATAAAATGACTAATCTTTATTTTTCAAATTAGTCTACCAATACAAACTTGAGAATTGCTTTTTCTTTATCTAAAATTAGGGCTGGAACCGCCTTATAACCCAGCCATCCCACTCCTGATCCCACCATGATCTTGGTGAAGAAACTGGACTTTGAATTCTTTTCTAGCCTGTGTTAAATATTCTGACAGAATCAGAATGAATAAGAATGACATCTGACAGTTTAATTTTAATGTATTATATCTGAGTACATTTTAATCCTTTCAATTTAAATATGCACAGGTATGTGTAAAGGATATTACAAGAGTTTCCCCCTTACCTGTGAAAGATACATTTCTGGATTCACTTCAGTGAATGCCTGAAACTACGGAGAATAATGAATCCTATACACACTATGTTTTTTCCTAAAAAGATGTATCTATGATAAATTTAATTTACAAATTGGGCACAATAAAAATGAACAACAATGAAATGAAACAATTAACAATGAAGTCACAAAAAATAGTCTACCAAGTCAAAAATCTTATGTTTTCTTTCCAATATCTCATGTCTGCTTAACCATATCTTGATATGATCATTAATCAGTTTCTCCGTATAAAGTTCATGACTTTATTTATTTATTCCTCTTATCCCTTAACTACTGTGTTTGTTTGACCATTCTTTCTTTTTGAAATTCACTCATAAATTTAACTAGATTTCACAATCATGATCATCCTCTGGATGCTGACCATCAAGGCAGTCATTTTCCTTTTCGAATTGTTTGCCACATTTGAGCTATCACATCCATGCCGAGACTTGCATGGCCAAACAGTGGAATCTGGTGAGAGGCAATGGGGGATGAAGAAAAAACACAAAGACACAGACATATAGAAAAACCTGGGACCATGTGGGACATGGTCCTCTGACGGATGAACAATGAACCAGAGCTAGTGCAGCATGCTTATTATGTAGGTTTTATCATCAGAAAGTTAACTATGGGAAAGCAGACAGACTTGAAGGTCTGTGTTTATACTAATTATGTTCAAAGTTTTGAACATAATTTGCAGCTTGTATCTGAACTAAAGGATTGTTTTACATTCTGCACTTTTGCACAGAATTAACACAAGCAAGGCTTTGCCATGACTCTACAGCAGACTTACTTTATACTTTTGCACATAAACTGCTGAAGTCATGCATGGCCACCACTGCCAGGTAGTCAAAGACCATTGTTCAAGAGTCCAGCTGCCGTCCCCCAACTCTCCACACTTCCATGTTCACTTCTTCCATGAATATTTATGTCACTATCCAACATATGAGTAAGCAATGCATTTTGATATATTCTGATTCACTTTTCTCAATTTTATCTTAGATACACCTTCCCTAAAAACTTTCTAGATGCATCCACACAGATTTAATTGCTTCCAAGAAGTTAAAGCATAAGTTTATGTCATTAGCAGCTGAGAATGATCCAATTTTCATATTTTGTTCATTTTATTCTTTATACTTAATGAGTAATTTAGACCTTGATATCTTTCTGCCTTTGAGTCATTTCCTTCCTTCCTTTCTTTCTTTCTTCCTTTCTTCTTCCTTCCTTCTTTATTTCTTTCTTTCCTTTTTTCTTTCCTTCTTTTCCTTTTCAGAATTGCTTGGATTGAGCCCAGAGCCTTGAGCATGTTAGGCATGCTCACTACCATGGAGTCTACTATTTTTTTTTAACTTCTGCATCTTTATTTTATTGAGAAATTTGTTTTTGAACAACCATACAAGTTTTTAACAAAATAATATAAAATGTGAACAGTTTCTGGATATTAGATTTACTCCCAGGAGTTCCCCCCCCAATTACCCACCCTTATCCCTCCCTTCCCCTTCCCACACTATCTCTAAGAAAGTATTAGGTTGTATAACATTACACCTTATCTGGATTTAACACATGATAATAGTCTACTATTTTTAATAGTTTATGTTCACACAAGTTCAACTGAGTTTTCAAAGCAAATATATTTTAAATTGTCAATGATTACACACTTAAAAATATAGAGACTGGGCATAACGAACCATAAATTTCCTTCAACATTTAGAGTCAACCCATAAGAAAAATTATAACTGTGTAATTTTATACCATGTTAATTTCCACTCTTACCGTTTCCTTGAGTATGTGTTTTACTTACTGATAGAATCCAAAGGAGGAAATCAAGAAGATTACTAGATTTCTGGAAAAGAACCTGAATGATGAGATTTTGAATAGGATCATCCATCACACCTCATTTGAAATGATGAAAGACAACCCTTTATTGAATTACACACACCTGCCAACTGAAGTGATGGATCACAGCAAATCCCCTTTCATGCGCAAAGGTAATTACTTTGCTCAATTTAACTTCCTATTTTTCTTTCTTGTGAAGTATTAGCTCTGTGATCTTGCCTGCATTACTAAGCTGGTTTAGGCTTCAATTATTCATCTGTAAAAATAGGACTCTAAAAATACTTGTCAATAAAAGTTGCTCCATTAGAGTGAAAGATCATTAAATGAAGCAATGTATGTAAATCTGTAAACATTAGATGAATATTTCTCTTCCTTCTTAATATTCTGATAATCAGGACTGACTTTTGACAATTATGGTATAATTCCAAGTTTTATAATTCATCCTTCATTAATTCTTTGTCTAAATTGGTATAATCCTCTTCTTCCTCAATGTTAACATTAGTTTTATTCAGTTCATCACTCTCTTCTGTACAGCCCTCGTATCATTTAGAAAATATTGGTCATTTTACTAAGAAGATTTACCAAAAGGAAGGTCATTTTCTCCCATATAAGAAGATTTGCAGGCTGGAGTGGTGGCTCAGCGGTTAAGGCACTTGCCTCACATGCGCGAATACGCAGGTTCAAACCCCAGCACCACTTACACAATGAAGTGTCCGAGCAATGAAAGTCCATGAAAAACTAAATAAAATTGCTTCTGCTTTTCTCTCTCTCTATCACTGTCACTGTCACTCTCTCTTAAAAAAAAAAAAAAAAGATTTGCTCTCTTCATAAATTATCTGAATTATAGGAGACATAGAGCCCAAATTTATCATAGAAGAATAAAGCTTTCACTGTTAAAATATAATCTTACCTCCATTTAAGAAAATTTGTGTATAATGTAGTTTATTATAAATGGCACATGCAGAAATGAGTTATTATGAACAAAAACAAATTTAACAAGTTATTATCTTAAAACTGAGAAGTTATCCATGTAATGATAATGTCATTTTTCTACCTTCAATATTCTTTATTTAATTAGAGAATTTTAGTTGGTGTTCTAGAAAGTAAACATAACACTAGGAATGTGTTGTGCATGTAAGCACATGAATCAAAAACATCAATTTGAAAAGAGTTGTGTGATATTTTTCCAGAGGTTTTTATATCATTGCAATTCAAAATAATGTTTTCAAATTATGCTTTTCTTCAAAAATACTATTCATTTCTTAAAAATTACTTCTACTGAAAAAGAAGAAGATAGGGTTTTCATTGTAAATGCTACATTATAAACTGGAGCAAAAATGATGGATATGTGTACAATATATATAACATGTATAATACATATAATGCTATATAAAATACAATATATACGAAAGACATATAACACATAGCATATATTTTCTTCATTCCCTGTTAGAAATTTGAAAACTCTTTTTTTATTAAGCAAGACAAATTTTCACTTGTTTGATCACTGAATGTAATTTCCAAGAGATTTTTACTTCCAATCACATGAAAATGGATGTCGTTCTATGATGTCTCATAAAACATACAAGTAGAAGAGAGGCTGTACCAGTCTGCAGTTCCACCAACAGTGTGCTAGTGTACCTATCTTTCCACAGTCCTTCCATACAAGCTCTTTATTTGGAGTCTATGGTTTATCCAATATCAAAAGAAAGAGTATATGTTTGTTTAATAATGGGGTAGTTGTGGTTGGATAGATCCAGGCTACATATTTGCTGAAATCTGACACTGAATACATTCATCCCCCTGCTAAATCTGCCTGTATCACTGATATAATGGGGAAAATATTAACATCTAATTAACATCTATGGGACTAGTTTGGGGGAGGATTGCAGCCAATGAAAGGTCAGCATTTAAGATATTTTCTAAACTGAATATGTGCAGAAGTAACAAATATAATGTGTCTAAATAGTTCAAGATTCATATGTTCATTCCTTCATTTATCACTCATTCATGTACTCAATAAACATTTAAAGAGTACACATTCACAGCACAATTCCCATATTGGAAAACTCCTTCATTAAAACCTATATGCAGTACATAATTCCTTGGGCCATTCAAGGATAAATGAGACATAAATCAGCTTGAATGTGTGATGTGATGCAGGAATCATACAAATGAATGCTGAAAAGGGCTCATGTGAAGTTGGACACAAGCACCAAGCACACTTAGATTTGAAGGATGCTCATGGGATAATTGATGTCCTCATTTAGTAGCAAAATGGACAGCACAATAGGGAGGGGGTAGATTATTCCCATTGTGTATTCCTATGTGTCAAATTTTAACAGATCAAAGATCTGAATTTGGGCCAACATCTATTTTATTTAAAAACTGCTATACAGTTTTTGTATATATTGCATAATTTATGCACACATCAGAAGATACCTACAATGCTTAATGTATAACTTTTTATTTCTTAAATTTGTGTTCTTCCCTGATTTTAAAAACATCCTTACAGATGTACAAACCCAAGTATGTTTGTGTTAATCTTCATATACATTCCAAAGAGCTATTGCCATCTGGTTTGCATAAGGTATAATAACCATGGAAACAACCCTGTTTAAGAGTATCTTTTCCATTTAGAGAATCTGGAAGTATTATTAATGTGTCATGTATTAACATAGTTTTAAATTCAATATTTTGTATTTAATATTTCATAAAATAGGAAAAGTATTTTCCTCTAATGGTAATGGCAGAACATTAAAATTTCATTCATTTATAAAATAATTTTTGTAATCATCCAAATATGAGATATTAAGTGTAAATTTATATCCCCCCAATTTTATTTTTGAAAAGATGGTTCAGGGATGTTATATGCTTGGTTTTAATGTTCTTCTTACCTCAATTGCAAACTAAATGCAAATCTAGTGAATGTGGGGAAAACAAGTATCTTCCAAGTATCAGCACATTTTCATTGATAAATACTGGAAAACTGTACTCATCAGCTTTCTGTATTATAGAAATACAGAAATACTCTTCTTTTACAGTTTCCAAAAGTAACTCAGTAAATAAAATATACTCTGACTATTGATTCAGAGGATTCAGTAATAATCCCAAGACCCAGAGAGTTTGTACTCCCTTGAATTTGGATAAGCAGTTATTCCTTCTCAGAATGTCTGTTTGAAAGTTAAACTGTTTAGTTATAAATCACATTTATAGATGAGAGAAAATACCCAACTTTTTTAGAAATAATAGTTTTCATATACAAAGTCTTTCCTCAAGTCTATTCATACTTATTTTGATAGATATTATCCTTTTCTTCCTAATGTGTATATTTTAATCTTTCATATGTTTTCTTATTTTTTTTACTTTTAGGAGTTTGTGGTGATTGGAAAAATTACTTCACAGTGGCCCAAAATGAGAAATTTGATGTCCTTTATAAAAAAGAAATGTCTGGAACTACACTTCAGTTTTGTACAGAGATTTGAAGTGCTAAAGTTGTAACTTGAAGAAAGAAGAGGTGACCCATTGTTTTTTGAAAAAGGACCGCTAATGACTTGGCAGAGCAATCAAATGGATATAGATGGAGAAAATGTGATTTTAAAACTTTGACTTTTCAGCATCATTGTTCAGTCCTCAGTTTTGTTCCTCTGCCTCTGAGATTCCAAATTCTCTAAGTCTGTGGCTCATTGTTACTTTGTTTTCTACTCCTGCCTTTTCCTATTCTAGGCCACAGGAGAAAATATCTTACTCAGTCTCCTACATAGTATGACTTGGTTAAGTCCACCTCTGTGTTACCGAGGTTTAAGAAATGCTGTTTGCACACTTACTTGTATTTCCTAGCTCTACCCATTTTCCTTTGCTGAATTTTTGACCCAGAACACGTGCTGCTGCTATTTACTGAGTTTCAAGCTGTTCCCAAAGTCAGAGCTCATCTCCCTCTGTTTGGATAATACAGTTCATGCTCCACATCTTGTGGTTCTGACTGTGGAAATGTTTTTTCTATACCTTATTACATTTCTAGGTCTCCAAAGGAAAGACCTATATTATTCTCTCTAGAGCTCTTCACTGGGACTGGAGCTTTTCTCTGAAAGGCTACAGTGAATGCCAGGACCTGCTTCCTATGGAGAATCATTCTTTAATCATCAGATCCTTTGTAATTTCTATAAATCACTCATGGCCATGCTCTGGTTACCTTCATCTTGTGTCTAAATAGATGTGGATTCTCTATAGCACTCAAGATAAGGTTACAACTGCTGCTGGCAATTTCCCAATTGTGTGCCCAAGGGAGTGTCTCCAGTCTGAGTTTCATTCTATCCTCCTGATCCAGTATCCCTCTGCTTACTATCTCATACCATGTCTACCTGCTCTGACTCTTTGATAGAAGTTTTCTTGGAATATTTACTTGTCATCTGTGGATCTTCCATGGATAAAGTTATGCATATATCAATGTGCAGCAAGAACTTTTACCTGCATTTCTTATCAGCATGTGGCAAATTACATCTAAAATCCCAGTTCCCAAATGAAGCTAGTTAGAATTTCCTGAGGTGATCCCTTATTTGTTCACGGGGTGGGAAGTTAAAACCCATTGTAGAATCCCTGAACCATCACATAGTAGTGGATTGCAGAATTTTGTTAATCTATGTTGGTAGTGTGGAATGGCTGGAAACACTCCTTAAGGCTGTACAGTTTTCACTCTCAGCAGAAGAGTGATCTGGTGTCAAATGTTGATTCCCTTAGAAGTAATCACAGTTAATTCTGGAAATAGTTGCTTCTATACACTTACAGTGTATATTATAAATTATTGAAGGTATGAAACTTATGTTGATGTTCTTTGGAAACATTTTTTGAAGGAGTTAATTCTATAACCTAAGGATATTATAAACTCATTCCAGGTATCTAGAATATTGTTGTCAAGAAGGAAATCAAGTAAACCAATCATGCTTTCATTTGCTTTCTTATATTTACTAATAATGAGTTAATGTGGCCTGAATACATATGGGCTGCTGATACTATGGTCCATTCTTGGGAGAAAACAATCTCTGAACTAGGCTTTAATCTGTGTAATAGGTTGGTGGCATTTACTGCCTTTTCTAGCAGGATGTAATAATTTCCAGTTTTCTTAGTTTTCCTTTTTAGGAATAAGTTTATAACTGATCTTTATGCAACAACAACAACAACAAAATATACTAAAAGATCTCATTATTCTTCAGGTATTTTCATATGCACTGAATGTAGAGTGCAAAACATTTAGATTTTTCCTTTACTTTTTTATGGATTAATTTTCCTTCTTCACTCCTTAGTCCATGATTCAAGTGTTCATTTGGATTACCTCATTCTTAAATTCAGTCTTAACACTATGCAGTAGGAGTCCTACTAGAATTCAGCTTCAAAAGTGCTCAATATCCTTTGAAACAATCCCAAAAACCTACTACCAACTTGATTTTTCTGAAACAATATTTTTATCTCTATTTCTCCTATTCAATTTCCAAATAAAAATGTTACATTAATCTCATTCTAATGTTTTTCCCCCTAACTGATGTACCATCATGTAAGAACAATGACAACAAATATCTGGCAATGATGTGATCATTTCCCGATCCACAGAGAATAATCAACTCAAGGGATGTTTTCTAAGAAGTCAATGCATGGCTTAAAAATCATTCTGTGACAGCACAGATAGACCCTCAGAGCTTCACCACCCCCTAAAAAAGTGTTATCTATTCCTTTTCACTCCACCCTGTTTTAATGCAGTCTTTTCCTATCCTAACTTGTCACTAAACACACCATTTACACCCTTTTCCCACTGACCTAATCGTCTATCTGGTAAAGTTACACCTTTTGAGCATTTTGGAGTACCATGCCCCATTTCATCATCTATTGACACATCATTCTCCTGCATACTTCATAATCATTTTCATATCTAGACAAGAGGGTAGTATAATCTATTTAAAATACTTGACATTGGGGCTGGAGAGGTGGCTCAGTAGTTTCAGTGCTTGCCTAGCAAGCACGAAGACCTGGGTTCAAACCCCAGCACCACGTACACAACAGTGGTGGAGCAACTAAGGTCATGTGAAAAACTAAATAAAGGTGTTTCTCTCTTTCTCTGTCTCTCTCACTGTCCCTCTCTCTTTAAAAAAAAAAATACTTGACATTAATGTGATGTGGGAAGTCAAATATTTTGCTTGAGTTCTTCAGATAACTGAGAAAGACAACAAGGATAAAAGGACGTATGAACAAGTAGTTTTTAGTATGCTACCTGCACAAATGTCTCATTTGACATTTGTGATTATTGGAAATGCTATATGTAAGTAAAATTACATGTTATTAAAACATTACTTTCAATAGCAATCTTTTTAAGCAGTCACTTGCCTAATATAGGATAATAGCAATTTTCTACTATAAATTTATTGATGACTATTTGGTGGCTTTCTGTGCCATTGAGTTCTTGTAACTGTCTTTTATTTCAACATCTTTTGTCTCTTGTAAAAGTTATTTTTTTTTAACTTTTTATTTTTGAACAACCATACAAGTTTTTAACAAAATAACATCAAATGTGTATAGATTCTGGATATTACAATTACCCCCAGGAGAGCCCTCCCCAATTACCCACCCTTATCCCTCCCTTCCCCTTCCCCCCATATCTTTAAAAAAGGATTATGTTGTATAGCATTATATCTTATCTGGGTTTAACATATGATAATAGACCAACTTTCTCACTGGCCAGGGTCTAGTCCCAACCTCCACAGATGAGTGGAGACAATCGACCCTTAGATCTCTGGGTTAAGCTGATTTTACTCATCATGATCTCTTCCATAACCATCCATTTACCCTTGAAGGCTGCAATGTCATTGTTTCTAATTGCTGTGTAATATTCCATGGTATAAATGTACCACAGTTTTTGGATCCATTCTTCCTGTGAGGGACACCGGGGTTGT
>PVKS010026115.1:0-29034 GCA_004027875.1 Aplodontia rufa | reverse complement strand
CCTCTTTCTCTCTCTCTTCCCCTCTCTCTCCCTCCCTCCCTCTTTCTCTCTCCCCCCTCCTTCTCTCCGTGTGTGCACACGTGTGTATCTCTTTCTCCTCCCATCCCTCTCTCTATCCCTCTCTCCCTCCCTCCCTCCCTTTCTCTCTCTCCCTCCCTCTGTGTGTGAGCACACATGCATGTGTCTCTCTCTCTTCTCCTTTTTTTCCTCTGTGTGTGTGTGTGCGTGCACATGTGTATGTGTGTGTCTCTCTCTCTTGTCTCCTCCACACCACACATGCACACCGCAACTCTCCTAAGGCAGCCCTGGTGCAGGTGGCTGGGTCAGAGGCTCTCTGGTCAGCCACACTCTGCCCATCTGGACATGTGGACACTACCAACCTTCTAAGACCATGGGGAGGGATATACCTTCCTGTGGCTACATGGTGAGGAGGCTAGCTCATCAGTGGGACTGTACCGCCACTAGCTTGAGAGGCAGGTGGGCAGAAGCTGAGTGGCATTAGGCCTGGCCTTGCTCCAGGGGACCGGAAGACCTGCAGAGACTGTCCATGATCCATGGCCCCAAAGGCAGTCACAAAAACAGAACAGCCTGGGGTCCACCACTTCCCAGAGACCAGATGCCCAGCCTCGCAGGCCCACTGTGTTCACCATCATGGAGCACTCAGATCTTCTTGACACATAAAAAGCTCAGTATCAATCAGCGCTAATTGCAGGTTTCTGTGCTACACTCCTGGTTTAAGCTGTTAGCAAAAATTACATTTCATTACATTTTATACTAATCAGCTTCAAGAGCAGAGTGCAAAATTAACTTGAAATAATTTCATGTTCACGAGTAACCTTTATTTCTCAGTCGTGGTGTTTGGCAGCACCCGTTTTGGGCCACTGTGTAATCAGAGTGCTCTCTGCAGAAGGCAGCGTGCTCCCAGCAGCTGTTATCTTAATCCTCTGTCCCAGTTCATCCCATGTCAGCACAAGTCAATAGCTTCCGCCATTTGTTACTCCATAAACCTCAATACCATAAGTGTTATCAGTGAAATAAACGCACTCCACGGTGTGGTTTAATGAATCAGAACCGATTTTAAAAATAGCCTCTTTGAAATCATGAAATCTGCCTAATTCAACACTTCTATGAATTATGAAAGTAGCTTAATGCTCAGTGTATCTCAATCCTGCACCTCCTCTGACAAGGCCTCCTGTGATGTGGTTTCACTTACAGAGTGGAGTAGGACCTGAACGTTTGGGACCCATCCCCAGGAGACCTGGGTCCTGCATTTATCATCTTGCTCTTTCCTGATAAAATTTTAACACACTTTTGCTCAAACTTGTCTTTCAAAAGCCAACATTGAAGCAAAGAAATGTCATGTTTACTATAACTTTACAATTGCATATGTAGAAAATATTTGGAGGTTTCACTTGGTTGTAAGTTCAGGGCCAGACAACAGAACAGCACAGGACATCAAGATGGCCAAGAAATCTAGAGCTGCAGTAACAGAATCCTGGCAACAGCTATGCCTGCAGCTACAGCTTGCCATCAGTGCCACACTTGAACACTAGCAGCTCACGGGAAAAGAAGAGCCATCCCAGAGAGCAGCAGAGATGAAAGGAGCTGAGGTCGGCCCAACAGAGGCAGAGGGAGGCTGGCCTCAAGGAGGCCCCACATGCCACAGCAGTGGAATTACACTCCAGTAAAGCTCCAGGCAGGGCAGGGCTGTAGGGCACAGGGCAGGTCCGAGAGGGAGCAGGCCACTGTAACAGGGTCAGTTTCTTAGAGTTCTAAATGGAAATCTGTGCAGAGAAGACCTCACAAGTGGTTTTCTTTTGTCTGCCTTAAAAAGCCCTTAACTGAAATATCTTGCAGGCAGAGCCCAGCATCTCTTTGAATTAAGGAGATAGAGCAGAAGGTCCCTAAAGGCCAAAGAACCCGGAGTTCACAGGTCAGAGCCAGAAAGGAGAGAGTGATACACAGCGAGAGTTCCAAAGACCGACAGCAGGTTCCCCTGAAACATTCAGCAGAGCCCTGGAGTCGGGTGGTGGGAGCAGGACCAGGACAAGCACCACCCCGCCTTTGGATCAGGGGAAACAAACACCGATACTCACACAGGGCAGTGGAGAGCGACCATCCCCACCACCCAGAGGGGAAGGGTGTAAGTTACAGGGCATGGGGTGGAGTAGAGGAGTCTTCACTTCATCAGAAGGGGGACAAGTGAACCCTAGATCAGAAGCTGTTCTGCTCCCACCTAGGAAGCATAAAAGCAAAGTCCAAAAAGATGAGACTGCTTCCGAGGAACTTAGCCGCGGTGCAGAACAAAGCCCAGGAATATTTAGAGAAACAGAGAAGCACGCAGCACAAAACAGAGCACAGTTCCAATGGCAGGCATCCAATCAAAGATTACCAGGCATGCAAAAAAGCAAGAAGACAGTACCTGTGATGAAGAGAAAAGGCAATCTACTGAAATTGACTGAACGCAGAGGTTGGGGAGGCTGAAGCAGGAGGACCGCAAGTTCAAAGCCAGCCTCAGCAACTTAGTGAGGGCATAAGCAACTTAGCAAGACCCTGTCTCAAAATTTTTAAAATGAGCTGGGGATGTGACTCAGTGGGTAAGTGCCCCACGTTTCAATCCATGGTACACACACAAAAAAAGAAAAAGAAACTGACTGAACATTGGCACTGATGAAAACAATCACTAGAAAAGGAAATAAAAGCAGTTATTAAAACTATCCTGTGTGGGGGTTGGAGTGGTGGCTCAGCAGTTACAGTGCTTGCCTGGCACGCACAAGGACCTGGGTTCAAACCCCAGCACCACATATACAGCTACTTGTCATAAAAACAAAGGCATGTGAAAAAATAAATAAAACTGATTCTCTCTCTTTCTCTCTCACTCTCTCCCCTCTCTCTTTAAAAAAATAAAATAAAATAAAAACAACTGTCCCATGTGTTCCAGGAAGTAAAACATGCGTGTTTAGAAGAGCCATGGAAGGCATTTATTTAAGAAGACTCAATTTGAAACTCTAAAAATGAAAACTACCGGATCTGAGTTAAAATAAACGCAACTGAGAGAATGAACAGCAGATTCAACACTGAGAAAGAAACGACTACTGAACTTGAAGACGCCACACTAGAAACCATGTAAGCAGAGCAGGGAACCACCCCGGTGAAGAGAGCACCTGCATTGTGGGACAACTTCAAGTGGCCAGATTCCGAGGCAGCCTGAGCTCCTGGGGAAGGTGTGGAGGGTTGAGCACCGCCAATGTTTTCCAGATGGATGAAAACGTAAATCATCCATCAATCCAAAGAACTCTACAAGCCTCACGCTCAGTGATCATGAAGAAAATGCCATGAAGTCCCCACATGGTCAACGCCAGAGGTGCAGAAGGACATTTTAAAAGCAGCAGAGATAAAAGGGGCACATTGCCTGGAGAGGAATTAGATGAGGATGACAACAGGAGCCTCCAGTGCCAGCCAAGGCCATGGCTCAATGTCTCTCCATTATTGGGGACAGGGGACAATCTAGAACCCTTTACAGAGCAAAAAAGAGCTTTAAAAACGTGAAGGCAAAGTTGTTTTTCAGGGATGCAATACTAAAACTACCACCATCAGTAAAAATGCACCAAAAATGGTAAAGGAAGTTCTTCAAGCAAAAGGAAAAGAGGGTAAGAGATAACCTGAATCCCACAAGTACAGGAAGGCTACCCACACGGGTAATAGAAAGACAGTTATTATTTAAATGTCTTCAAAATAACCTAAACTCCAAATAACAGCAATGCATTGTTTGCTTTATAATGTATGCAACATAAAAATGTAAGGAAATGATAGATCAAAGGCTTATGGGTGAGACACAAAGCCCCTACTGTAAGGTTCCAACACTGTCACCAAACCAGGTAACAGCACTTGGAAGTTGACTGTGACAAATTTAAGATGTGAGCTACAAACCCAAAAGCAACCACTAAAACAACAAAAGAAAGCCGTATGGTTGATCAGCTAATAAAGGGGATGAAATAGAATCATAAATATGTACAATTAACCTAGAAGAAAAATGGAAACAAAGAAAAAGTGGAGTAGAAACCCAGAGACAGGATAGTAGATTCTAAACCTATCATATCAGTAACCTCATTAAACAAATGAGCAAAACACCCTCGTCACAAGATAGAGGTGATCAGAAATGATTAAAAGCAAGAGTAAATTGTGTACTGCGGAGAAACACAGGTAGTTTAAAGGAAAATGACAGGAAAGATAGATCATTCTATGGCCAATCAAGAGAAAAGTGGAGCAAATCCATTACAGTGAGACAAAGTCAGCTCCAAAACAAAGAAAATCAACAGGGATTAGCAGGCTCATTCATAATGATGAGCAGGTCAATTCACTAAGAAGAGGCGACAATACTGAGTGTTTACAACCCTAATGACAAAGCCCCAAGTCCCTGAAGCAAAAATTGACAGACACGAGAAAGAGAAACAAGACCCCAGGATTACAGCCAGAGATTTCAGATTTCAGCAACTCTTTCTCCATGATTAATGGGAAAAGTGGGCAGAGAGAGGCAAGAGGCAGACTTCCCTGCGGGTGGCGGCCGCCTCACAGCGCAATTCATGTTTCTCTTAGGAGCTGGAGACACGCTTACATGTAAGACCGACTGGACTTTGGCCATAAAGTGGGTCTTCAAATGGAAAAGGATTCAGACATTCGCTTGCTGTGCTCTGTGGCCAGAAGAGAATCATATTACAGATCAACAACCAGGCTGTCTGCTAGATGCCTCAGTACTAGGAAAGCAGGGGACGGGGAGCAGCAGCTGCACAAAGATGCCACCCAGAGCCCAGGGGTGTGCTGCTATGCTGCAAAAGGGCCTTTGTAAGCAAACTGGGCTCTTGGGATGGGAGATCATCCTGGATTACTCCAGAGACCAGTGTAACCACGAGGATCTGATAGGAGGGAGATGGGTAGGTCAGCGAGGCACATCAGAGCCTAGGAGTAGAGAGATGGAAGGAGTCTCCGGAGCCAGAGGACAAGAGCAGCCTCTGGAGGCCACATGCAAGACAAGGAAGTAGAGTTTTCCTGGAAGCCTCCAGGATGAACACAGAGCTTCTAAATCCAGACTTCAGGTGTCCTAAATGTGTACCATTGTAAGCCCCTCGGGGGCGCTAATTTTCTAAAGCAGCAGCAACACACCAGTATAAATGCCAAGATCACAGGCTTCCCCCAGCACCAAGCCCCATGCTGTCCCTGTATGTGGTGTCCAGGACCATAAAGGCCTACTGCTGGTTCTTCAGGAAAGCAGGAGAAAGGTTGCCAGATCAGGGTCATTTTCTTTTATTTGCGTTAAAAAAGAAAAATGGGTCACACAGAAAGTTAATTGTTTAAGAACTTTTATCCATCGGAAATGATTGAAAGCAAGACTGCATTGCGTGCAGCAGTTCTTTAACCTCCTGGACCTGCCTCCTCCATCACATAGACCACAGCATCTCCTTCACCTGATGCCGTAAAGAGGAGGCAGCTCCAGCTCCAGCGCCACCCAGGAGCCACCATTCCGCCACCTGCTGTCCCTGCCCTGGGCTCCACCTGAGTCTGGCTTTCTTCATGTTTGTGGCTTGAGTTTATCAACACACGACTCAGTCTTTTAAGATGGGCCTGTTCCCTTTTGGTCCTCCTCTTTCGGCTTTTCCCCATGCCTCCAGAGCCAAACTGGGCACTGCCCTGCTAAACAACACAGAGGTCTGCAGAATGAACTCTGCACTCCTCTGATCCCCACTTGTGCCCCATGTGATCACCTGTCTGCGCCCCACACATCACACTAGAGGTGCTGGATTCACGCTCTGGAGTCTTTGCCCCAAGCCTGGGTCACAGTCCTCCATTTCTCCTGAGCACTGGGGTTTTCTTTAATTCAGGGGCCACAGTTATCTCCTTATCCCTGGCACCCAATGGCATGTGGTCCATAGACAGAACTAAACGTGACCTCAGAATGACAACCCACAAGAGATGCCAGCATCCTGGTCCCCAAAACCTGTGACCATGTGACCCTTCCCTGAGAAAGGGGATTGAACTTGTGGAGGCAATTGAGGCTGTCACCTGCCAACCTGGCAAAGCAGAACCCTCTGGGACTACCTGATGGAAGCCACGTTATCACAGATGCCACGCCACCACAGAGATTGCTGCACCTGGAAAGGAGTCGGGAGCCGGCAGGGACCTAGAGGCTGCCCCTGGAAGATGGAGGAAGGGGCAAGGTGAGGAGCACAGGAAATAGGAACCCGGAGCCTCTGTGGCCCGCACCACACCTTGATTTCAGCCCAGCGAGACCCATTCCAGACTTCGGATCACCAGAACTGTCAGAGAGCAAGCAGGTTTTGCTATAAGTTACTAAGGCTATGGTTGGTTGTCTCAGCAGCAACAGGAAACTTAGACACTTAATTCATGATGAAGGAGAGGGGGTGGATGGATAGATGGACGGATGGATGCACCCATGGCCACCCAACTGGGCTTCTTCCTTATGCACCTTTCCTCTCTGCCTCCCAGCTCCCATCCCTCTTCAGGTGGAGGCACCTGAATCCCCCCTGTGGAACCACCCTTCCTCGCTGTAGACCACAGGGTTCTGGTGAGGCTAACACAAGCCTCCGGCTCCAGGGTGGACCCAGAGCCTGATGCATCCAATCAGAACCCGTCCCTCCTCTGGGCAACAATTGGCTTGGAAGTGGACATAAGACCCAAGTCCGTCCAGTGAGCACCGCCCTGAGACTTCTGTTGCAACTGAAGAAAGCAAAAGGCGAAGGTCTTGCTCTGCACAGGTGGACGCGGGATGCAGACGCTGTGGGCAGAAACAGCTCAGACACCAGCAGGCCCAGCTGCGTGGTTCACACGCCAGGCCCAGCTGCGTCATGGACACAGGCCACAAATCCGTTTCAGAGCACAAGGTAGGCAAGCACCTGCCATTGCCACAAAAGAGCAGCCTAAAACCCAAAGCAGCCTGGGTACCCTTCGGAACCCAGCTAAGCTCTGCTCCCTGTCCCTGGGCCACCTCCTCCATGCTGAGGTGCTTCTCTGAGCCCATGGGTGGGTGCCTCTGCCAGGTTACATGCAGATCCCCCCTCACATGACGCCACTGCTACCTTGGACCACGCTTCTCGCCACTGCCAGGAACTGTCCACGGCTGTAAACGTGTGCCAGCATCCACACCAGAATCCTCTCAAGAAGGAAGCTTGGCCAGGCACACAGCCCTGCCCAGGGCTCCTGACAGGCTAGCAAGCCTGTGCTGCGATCCCAGCCCTGAGCTGCCATTCACGAGGGGGGATGGATGCAGAATGCGTGCTTCAGCCCCCGGAGTCCGGAACACGCTCCATCATGCCCCGTGAAGCCTTGGAAACTGAAATTCTGATCCGTGGGGCACCGTGTAGAAACCAAACTTGACATGAAACTAATTATGTGTGCTTGGACAACTAAGCAAACAGGTGGAGCGCCATAAACGAGAGACAACAGCCGTGGAGGAAGTGGCCCTGCAGCCGCGGACAGCAGCTCGCAGAGGGCCCAGGCACCTCTGCTCATGAGGACAAAGACGCCTTAGGAGAGCGTGCACCCAGATTCAGGGTGAACTGGCCAGTTGCTGTCACGTTGGACTCTTCAGACCTAACACCTCCCCCACACCTGTGCTAGATCAAGACCACCGTGTTTCCATGCCCATGAAACGGGCAGTAGGACAATGTATGTGTGACTATGGTGGCAAAAATAGATGCCACTCTTCCCTGGGGAATCAGACACCTCGTGCTTAAGCAGCCCAAGCAGAGCTCCAGAATTCACAATGCCTGGCCTGGCCTGCGGCTCTCCAGTTCGTCAGCCAATACAAGGAGTGCTCTTTGACTCCTCCTTTTCTTTAGTCTCAACCTTGAACCCAATAGCAAGTACGATTGTCTCCACCCCAGACTCCACACTGGATTCACCTGCTTCCCTCTCAGTCCCATCCCAACCCCAGAATGGTGATCCTGCCACCCACCCTGCTCACCTGGGCTCGATGGCTATGGTCTGCCCAGAGTGTCCACTGGACCACACTCTTCTCTGCTGAAATCTTCCAAGAATTTGCACCTCACCAGAGTTAAGGTCGATGTCCCCCAGTGTGACTGCCGAAGCCAGTGAGCGCCCACCTACTATGACAGCCTCCACCCTGGTCCCCTAACTCCAGTACCATTGTCCCTTTGCTATTCATGGGCAAGGCCAAACTACCCACCTGTGCTGGACAGGGGAGAGGAGCCAGCTCACGGGAAACCTGGGATGTACTGAGGGCTTGTTTCTCACCCACATGGTTCATGGAAGACCAGCTGTCGCTCCTCCATACTGTGGCTTCAGCACAGAGGGACACAGAGATGGGAGAGAGAGGGACAGGCAGGCACAACACCCCTTCAGAGCTTCAGTCTAAGAGTGACATGCATAGAACATGCTGAGTGGACCTGCCAAATATCACAGCAAGCCTGGCTCCAGGCTGAGCCTCCCAGGAAACTAACCCCCAGCAGGAGTGGAGAAGTGGGCAGATCAAGTGGTCAGGGTGCTCTGTGAGGAAGTGACTGAAACAGCCAAGCAAGACCCCAGGACCAAAGATCAGGCAGCTCCGCCCATGCTCCCTGCAGGCCCATCTCCCTGAGCTGCCCCCTGCCCTGTGGGGTTCCCTGGCCTCTTTTCCTCTGGCTCCAGGAGTCAGAGGATGCAGGAGGAAGGGCAGGCTCTGCTTCCCTGCTCCTGCCAGCCTGCTGCAGCCACACCTACCGCCAAGAGGCCTCCCCCCTGACTCCAGCTATTGCCAGGCTCAGGGACCCACTCCCTCCACTTACACCTCGGAGTCAAGGGAAGTGACAGTACCCACATCACCAGTGCATGAGCGCCGTGGCACCATCCGTTCATCTCCTCAGTGCTGCCCATGCTTCTTAATAAACTCTCTTCAACCACCCTTTGCTGCAGAGGCTTTACGGTGTGTCCTGTGTCTGGGCTGCTGTAGCAGAATCCTGCAGATAGGCACTTAACAGAAGCCTCGTCTCACTGTCCTGGTGATGAGGGTCCCAAGCAGGGAGCTAGCAAGGCTGTTTCTGGTGAGAACTCTCCAGGTTTCTCTACCCGGCTGAGAACGCAGAGGCAGCTGTGGCCTCCCTTCCCACCTCATCCTGCCAGAGGCCCGCACCCTCATGCCCCAGTTAATCCTAATCACCTCCCAAGGACTTGCCTCCCAAAGCCATCATGCTGGGGACTAGACCTGCACACACGGACACCCAGACCACAACTCTATCGTGATAGAGGCTGGATTTGAACCCTGGTCATCAGACTCCTCTGCTTGAACCCTTAGGTGCATGGACTCTGAGCTGACTGGGGAAACAGTGTCTTGGCTTTGCCCAAGGTACATCATTCCTGACCGCAGGACACCAGACGCGTGACAAGAAGCAAACCATTCCACTGCCCCAAGGCCCCGCCTCTGCGAGAGGAAACTGGCAGTGGAGAGTTGGGCACCAACCAACTCAGTAAAGTCCACGCCACAGGTTCCTCCCTTCGGAGGGAAGCCTCAGAGGATCCAGGGTTACGCCTTCCCTTTAAAGACCATAAAGCCAAAACCTAGAGCCGTAGACAGCGGGTGGAAGGTTAGGCACCAACATCTGCAATTCTCCACCTAAGAGGCTCCCAGTCCCGGTCGGTTCTCCTAGTGCCTGGAGAGCTGTGGCTACGTCCATCGTTCACCCTGATATTGATGACCTGTGTCCTCTACCCTTTCTCGGATTGGTTAGCTAGAGGTTTATCAAACTCATTGGCCTTTTCAAAGAGCAGGCTTCCGGTGTTGTTTTTCTGCTATTTTTCCATTTTCGATTCCATTGATTTCTGCTCCACCTTTAATATTCCCTTCCTTCTGGCTGTTTTGGAATTGATCAGCTCTTCTTTGCTAGTGTTCAAGTTCCTTTCTTAGGTTTCTCCATTTAGAATCTTTCTTATTTTTAATATAAATAATTAATGCTATTCATTTCTCTGAAAGCATTGCTTTAGTTGCATCCCTCAAGTTTTATATTTTGTGTTTTCATTCTCACTCAGTGGAAAATGAATTCTCTCGTTCCTTCTGCCTTCCCCTTGGCCCCTGGGCGAATTCAGAAGTTTGCCCTTTCATTTCCAAATTTGGGGGGCTTTTCCAGCTGTCCTGTTACAGATTATTTTCTGGCCATAACTTAAATTCTTTGGCGTGTCATGCAATGTTGGGGTTCACACCATTGCCTGTGTGCTCTGGTGAAGGTTCCAATGGCACTATGAGAAGCCACGCCTGCTCCTGCCACCAGCAGGAGTCCTGGGTGTCAGTGGCAATGAGCTGGCAGAACACTGCTCTGGTCTTTGTGCCGCTGCTGATTCTGCTTCCTCATCCCATTGGCCTCAGGGGAAGGCACCGTCACACCTCCACACGCCCCGGGTCTGCTCGTCTCAGTGAGCTCAGTTTTGCTCCACCTGCTCTTTCATCAGCTGCATGCACATCCAGGATTGGTGATTGACCTGGCTTTGTGTGACATCCCTCCTCATCCCTAGGAAATTCCCCAGGCTGACATCTAACCTGGTGGACCCTAGTTGAACTCCAGGCTTCCTGTCTTGGCCTCAGCACGGTGACTGGTCTTCCCTGAGTCTTCACACTCGAAGTGAGTTTCTGGTAACAGCATTTGCTAGGTCTTGTTTCTATATCCAATCTGATCACCTCTGCTTTTGAATTGTTTTAAAGTATGGAGGATATTGGGGACATTGGCATTTATGACAGTTATTAATAGGACTGGATTTAAGGCCGCCATCTTGCCAATTATTTCCTTTCTCCTGCCTGCTCCTTGTTCTCTTTTCCCTCTTGTCTGACTAATTTTGTGATCCTTTGAGCTATTCTTCGTGATTTTGTCTTTGCCTCCACTACTGGCTTAGTATACTTGTGAATTTTTCAGCTCTGCCCTGCTTGAAGATTCAATGGATAGGAATCTAGATTTTTCAAACATGAGTTTGCCGGTGACTGCCTCCTTATGAAAGCAGCCTCTATTTGGGGAAGTGGATACCCTGGCTACTCCAGGATCGTCAACAATGCCTTCAACAGAGTTCACCTTACACACGTAGCTGATAGTCAGTTTCCAGTGCTGCACAGCCACATCATGGAAGGGAAAGGAGAGCACAAGGCCCCCGTGGTGGCCAAGCCCAGCCCGCCTTGCCAGCTCCTCTGCATGCAGGCTGAATGACGCAGAAGGAAGGGCCTGGAATTGGGGGGCTGTTTTGCTCCCCTCTCCTGCCCTCTTCCTGTGTCAACCCCCAGGCCTCCAGGCGTCCCTCCCTACTCTCCCCAGGAAGAGCAATGGTCCTGCTTGAGGTGTGCTGGATTCCATGAGGACAGGACAGCTCATCATCCATCCCCCAGAGTCACTTAGCTGAGTTCAGACGCACATTTTCTAGGCAGCTGAATATTCAAAGAATGAATAAAAGTCTCAAAGACAAGGGAAGAGCAGTTCCCAGTGCAATTAATCACCTAGCATGGGCTCTCTGCATGGTGGCTGGGATCACTGAGCAATCGCAAAGCTGTGTGAAGCTCTCAATAACAGACACCCTGCCTCAACCATGGGAACCTGGAGCAGAACCGAACGTCCAAAACACAGACCCAGCTCCCTGGAAGCCCCCACAAAATGGTCAGCCTCCTCAAACACCCTTCAGACTGCACACCCACCTCCAGCCTCCTCCAACGCCCTTCAGACCGCACACCCACCTCCAGCCTCCTCCAACGCCCTTCAGACCTCACACCCACCTCCAGCCTCCTCCATCGCCCTTCAGACTACACACTAAATTTTGCTCAATATTCTGCTATAGCTCCAGTCCCTAGATATCCCGGGGTAAAGTCATCCAACACACTCCTCCAGGATGTGCTGAGGTGTCCCTCCACGCTGACTGGGACTGAGAAGTCCTCGCTCTCCCCTCAGCGCTCCACAGATACCTTGAAATGAAGTGAGTCTCTATACTCCAAGTGAAGTGGGCCCCATGTTCATCATAGCTAAGGGTCACCTGCATGGTGGTGCTGGTCATGACAGATTTCAGGTGGTCAAGTGCTGTCTCCCAGGGCTGCCCTGCCTGGTCCTTCCCAAGCCTCAGTTCTCATTTTTATTCTTTCAGCTACATTGTTCTTCAGTACACTCTCTTTTTGCTCATATTCAACCTGAATTAGTTCCTGCTTTTTTAAAGTATTATTTATTTCCTGAATATAGAATGCAGGTAGCAAGCCTCAGGGTGGTAAGCATCCTAACCAGGTTATCTGGCTGAGCTGGCAGGGGTTGAAACTCCTCCCAGCCCCTACCCAGGATGGGGAGGAGTCACCCCTAGAGCTTGAGATCAGAGTGACAGTAAATCAGATTTTGTTCTGTGCTCCCTGGGGCCTGGCAGGCTCTGGGGACTGGAAGGAAGGAAAAACAAGGTGGGAGGAGGGCTGCCTGCTGGAGGAATCTGGGCAGCTGGAAGCAATGTCAGCTCAATCCCTTGCTTCCTCCTCAAGGCACCAACTGAGATCCTGAAGCCCTCAGCCACCATGCTGGGAGAATCTCTTATCTCCCCTCTCCACAGGGCTGAGACTGCCTAAAACCCAAGGCAGAGTGTGATCAGGTCACTGAATGGTGACAGCTTTGCACTCACGGCCTTGGCAGGCAGGAGAGAGCAGGCCACCGGCCACGGCAACGGCAGAGGTGCAGCTTGGGGAGGTGGCAGCAGTTGGGGATTCACAGGGAGGTTGTCTCAGAAGCTCACAGAATCCTGCTCAGAAAGCACAGAGGCCCAGGAACTGCAGACGACAGATCCCTTCCTCCAGGCCGAAGCCTCTCCCACCACTTCAACCGTTTTGCCTTTGCTCAGGACTCAGATCTGCAGGGAAATAGAGTCTGGTGGCTTTGGAGGTGGCTTCCTTCCCCTTTGCAGGAAAGCTTGGCCCTTCAGCCAGGTGTCCTCAACACACCCATTGGGGCTGGGGAGGCCCCAGAAGGGAAGTGGTTGGATGACGTTCCCAGAGGGAAATGGAGTGGACGCCAGCAAGGTAAGCCTGGGGGCTCCCACCCCGAGTGAGGCCAGATGGCCTCCCACACCCCCTGGAGCTCCAACAGCCCTGCCTCCCACCCATGGAGCTCACAGTCTCCCCTTGGGCTGCCATCCAAGGCCACGTTTAAACAGAGTGATACAATTAATCACATGTGCTCAGGATGGAAGTCTAATAGGGGCAGTTCTGTCATTTGCCCATTGTTCTTGCAGCTGTAGTACACCAAGCTATTCATAAGTGGAAGCATGAGTCACACAGTTGGCACCACGACCCACGAGGGTGGCAGGTGGGGCTTCAGGCAGGGCCTCCCTCGCTCATTCAGGTAGCCGTGCATGATGTGGCAGAGGGGACTAGGACTCAGCTTGCCTGGGGCCAAGGGGGTTCCTGGGGCAATGACCTTCCCTTTGACAACCAGGATAGGTTCCTAGACATTTTAAAATTAAGAAAGTTCTTCAAAAACCAGGGGGCGCTCTACCTGGGTCACCATGACAGAGGCAGCTTCTGACAGGACCACAGTTGCTTCCTCTCTGTGACCCAGGGGTCTCTGCCTAGGCTAACACTCTCACGCTTACCCCTGGAAACTGCAGAAATTACCGCGAGACACGTAATGCACCGGGCATCAAAAGGTCTGGCCCAGCAACTTCCTGAATCCCTGAGCTCACGCCCTCCCTTTCCTTACCTGAACAGGCATCCGCAGGTGGGGGTGGCTTGACATTTCCTGGTTTCCAGCTTACCTCATCCACCTGCTCAGGGAGCTCTAGGTCTCTCAGTGCCTGCAAGGACCGGCCTGCAATTTCCTGTTGAGCAGAATAGCAGGGGCTCATTTTGCACTGGGAAAATAATAATAATAATAATAATAATACTTACAATTCCATCAACATTAGCATTTTGGTATGAAATATTATGGCACCAAAGTCAAATTAATATAGTAATTAGACATATTAATGCATTTCCTTCCTCATTTCAAATCCATAATCTACACTAATTGCTTCTAATGTACTCAGTTTGGATGGATGCTGATATTTTAGAGTGTAAAATTATAACGTACCCCATTAACCAAAAACCAGTGGCAGCAAACTCACCCCAGTGCAATTAGATCCTTGTCTGTGTTGTCACTGGCTAGCAGCACTGAGCAGGAATGGGTGACTGGGACTCGTGTTAACACTTCCTCCCACGCTGTGGCTTCCCAGAGATCCCAGAGACTGCGGAGAGAGCAGCTCCGTGGATACCTCGCAAGGCAATTCAGGACACTGAGCCCAAATGTGGGCATCATTTGGAGGTGTCAGTTTCCTTCCCCAGGTCAGTAGCAGCCAGTGGCCAAGACCCAGAAACCTCCATAGAGGTTCACGAATCTGGGGGTCCAGGCAGCCATGCAGTTAACTAGGGACCCTCTCCACGCTGGCCCACAGCCTTCCCTCCTCGTGGAAAACCCAGACTCAGCATTCCGCCTTGGTGCTCAGGGCCTGCACATCCCTACCTGCCCCTGTAACCAGCAGCCAAGCTGGACAGCCAGCCTGGATCCTGGCTGGCCAGACTCTGCCGCCCATCTGCGTAAGGAACAAGCAAATGATGCAAAAAGAAAAATGCATGCCCTTGATCAAAGCAGGGAGAAGCAGCCGGTTCCGCCCGGTCTTCCAGAAGTGGTTACAGCTCATAGGAACAAAGCCAGAGAAACGCGTGTGCAGATTCAGCTAGGCCGTGTGGCTGGGGGCTGGTCAGTCTTAGCCCCCTGGGCGCCCATCAGGGCCAGGGGTAGTTTTTTGTTGTTTTGTTTTGTTGTTGTCTGTTTCTGTTCTCAGCATAAGGAGGTTCTGGAGCTGAAACTAGTCAGAGCTTTTTATTTCAAAGGGTCTCTGTTCCACACCTGCTCCTGTTGCTCTGACTCCCCTGCCCCTGCCAAGGCTGACCTGGTATCACAGCTTCTCCCACTGCTGGGCCAGTGCTCAGCCAGTTCTCCTAACAGTTGGAAAATGCCAGGGCTTCTCCGAGTGAATGGAAAGAAGCAGTGCATGAGGACGCCTGTGCTAGGTGACTTTGCCCCTGCCTTCCACAAGCTCTGAGCACATCCATGTGGAGGAGTAGGCCTTAAAGGGCCCCTGCTGGGGTAGTTCCTACCTCCCAAGCTACAGTGCCCCTGCCCTCTGCACCCTTGCCCCACCCCTGAAATGCACCCAGCCCACTGACAGCCTAGCGCTTGCTATAGAGGAGCGACGCCTCCTGGCCTCACTATAGAGACACAGATCTGCTGGAAGCTTCCGGATTGTCTACACTCCCACACTAATGCACATTTTATTAGTCTTAAACACCAGCACTATGCTAATGAAACATCAGCATTCCAAATTGAACCTCTGATGTCAGGAAGATGCATTTCATTTTTCAATTAAAAGCTGATTTTCAACGTTCAGCCCTGTTCTGCATTACCACCACCTTTTTAATTAATTTAGCATCTCTCAACCGGCAGTTGCTAAATTGCCTAAGTAGATATGGGAAAACCAACTGAATCCTGCTTGCCCAAGGTGAGCAGGCCTCTGGGCACCTGAGAGGTGTCTGGGTATTTGAATCAGAAAACATTTATCTGACAACACTTGGCTTCAACAGCAATTAGTCGGGAAGGCAAGACAAGGCTTCTTAGGATGGTGGTGCCGGCCCCCCAGCCCAAAGGCAGGAGGAGCTTCTGGCCCCTTTGCATTCCAGCAGGGAGCCTTAATTAGCTCCCCAGGGAATCCCACTGGCTGTTTGCTTTTCTGGAGGTCTTAGACGAAATGCCTCCTTCTTTGCTTTCCCTAGGCTTTTGATTTTGTTGTTTCTGTTCTTTTTATTCTTTAGAACAATAATTCCTCAGAGTCCAAGTCAAAGAAACATCCCAGCTCCCCTCAGAGCCAGGACCGGTCCACAGACTTGTCCTGGAGAGGATCCCGGGATGCATGCAGACCAAAGGCCTCCGTTCAGAGGGTTCTTCATAGAAGCACCCACAACCCAAGCCCCCAGTGGAAAAGCCCAAGCTTTCGGCTCTCTCGGGTTTTGTTTGTTTGTTTTAAGCCACGTCTCAGCAAAGCCACTGAATCTCTTCTTTTGAGGAAACTCAAGCCCCCAAGCAATCTGTCTTTGGAAGGATTTCACTTTGTCTGGTCACCAGACTCTCCCTACGTATAGCTGAAGCCCACAGTGTCAGGGCCCCCTCTGGATCATTGCCATAGATGCTCCCTTTGGATTTAGCATTTCCCCTGGTGGCCTCAGTTTCCCATGAGACATACTCTTCAATTCTCTCTCCATCACACCCCCAGGTATGAATTTCACCCTGCACCACGTCAGCCTGGCTCCGTCCCAGCTGAAGATGGAACACTGATAATCCAGCCACGCGTCCATCATCTCTCTTCCAAAATCATCACAGAAACAAGTGTAAATCTCTAACCACCCCAGACTGAAGGAATGCAGCAGCATCAAACTGCAAACAGTGACAAAGATCATTTCGTTTCCACTGTCTCGCAAGGTTTCCGCTGACGGCCTTGCTTAAGGCAGCCCACTTTGCTGTGATAAAACCGCTAAACGCTTTCCTTACTGGACATTTGAGTGGATGGAAGAATGCGCGCTCGGGGCTAGCGACTGACACATCCGCTTCTAGGTTTGTTTGTATTTATCCAGTCATTGACTGACTAGTATGTGCCTGCCATACACCACGCATCTAAGCAAAGCTGGTCTTAATCTGAGGCCAGGTGAGGGTGACCACACAAACAGCACCACCGCGGGGACTAGGACAGGAGTCCCGCACTCTCCTTGTTTCCTCCCTCCTTTCTGGCTCTCTCCTCTGAGCTCTCTGGCCAGTTCCTCTGCCCTCCAGCACAATGCACGGCCACAGGGGTCTGCTCAGACCACACAGGGCTCTTCTCCCCCTCCCTTCCCAGGCCTGCAACTGTGTCTCCAGACCCGAGAGCCAGCCAGCGAGTCCTGGGCCATCTGCGTGTGAAGCGTGTCTTCTTGTTCTGATCCTCTGGCATCTGGGGCCTTGTGGCCACTCCCAGAGCCCTTCAATCCTGGAGACAGTCATCAGCTGGGGCACATCTCCTATGGAAATCAGCCAAGCCAGAGTCCACGCCCTCCACCACTCTCAGTAGCGGCTTCTCTCCGCCAGCGCCAGGTGCCAGACAACAGGGCGGCCCCAGTGTCCAGAGCCCACTGACTCAGACTAGCCAATGCGAGCCTGCTCACCCTGCCTCACTCATTCCTCCCTGTGGAATCACACTTTCACCTGCTCCCTCTCCCCCGGGGGCCCATAGTATGACCACACATATCTTTAAGTAGATGTAAGCATACACAAGAGTTGAGGGAGCAACTTGCGTAGGTGTTCAGCAAATGAGCAAATTTCAGCCAGACATTTAATACTCCAGCTGCACTTTGGGCCTCTCCAACTCTTAATAACCTAAAAAAGTCTATTGCTCTGATCCTGAGGGTTTACAATTTGAGCTGGGTTCAGCTGAGAGAGGCTCGCTCTGAGGTCACCTTGCAGATGCCCACCTCCAGGGGCTCCCGCGGGTGGGGTGACCTAAGACAGCTTGCTGTGAGTGAGCTGTGGCATTAACGTGGTCTTTCATCAGCTGGAATTCGCTAGGTGCTCCTGGCTCACCTGGTGTTTTGGCCGTGGTAATCACAAGCTCTCCTCCATGCCAATCTTAGTCACTAGC
This sequence comes from Aplodontia rufa, assembly GCA_004027875.1. Lineage (NCBI taxonomy): Eukaryota > Metazoa > Chordata > Mammalia > Rodentia > Aplodontiidae > Aplodontia > Aplodontia rufa. The sequence continues at coordinate 11,334 of PVKS010026115.1, read as the reverse complement.
ATCTGGAATACTCCAGTCGCACAACGCAAGTCACGCGGGACCGCACTGTTTATGGAAAGATTGAGCAAAGCCTAAAGCAGCCACACGGTTTCCAGAGGCCAGAGGCCACGCCAAGAGCAAAGACAGCAGATACAAACACAGAGGAGTCACTGCAGGTGGTTGGACAAGGGTTCGAGGAACCTGGTGCACAGAGTCAAGATGGAGGTCTGGAGGTGGGCTGTTTGAAGAGGCCACCTTGCAGTGTCAGCTTGAAGTGAGACAAGAGAAACCATGCTGAGCTGAAGGGGCGGGGACACAGAGGTCCAAGTCCAGCACTGTGGCCATTTTCCAGGGCAGGGCTCATGAGAACTGACCAGGTGACAGGTCAGTGTGCCAGTGTGAGGCACCCTGCTTGCATGGGTCTTACATGGGGTGGGGTTTTCCATCTGCTGTTGAGATAGAAAGAGTCAGGCAGTCAGAGTAATTGGAATGTTTCAGTCGGTCAAGGGAAAACTGGTTTTTCTCTTTCCTTTGATATTCCCAATGTTAATAAGGGTCTGACAAGACAGGCCCAGATGCAGACACTCCTTGCTGCTAAGGAAGGAACCACATTCTTTCCATTGGCACCTGAGGCATGAACCAGAGACTGGACCAGAATTCCCTGCACCTGTGTCCTAGGTACAGGGGCAGGGAAGCAGTGACCATTTGAGGAGAAGGCGTCATGTATAAAGGACAGACTTAAACCCCTCCATGAGCTCTCGGCTCCCTTCCCCACCTGAGGGAAGTCTGCCCTGTTACCTTTCTTCTTAAATAAACTCTGTTTGCTCCGCTTGCCTCGGTGTCCCTCGGTTTTATTCTTCGACTCCGAGAGGACAGAACCTGACATTCACAACACACTGTCATTGATAAGCTCAGGAGTCTGGTGCTTCTGATGATTGATATGGCCGTGTGTCTCTGTGCTCCTAATTTACTTTGGTAAGCTCACAGGTGGCCACTTCGTATTGGCGTGAATAAATGAACAGTTTGTGCCTTTCGGCTGTGCTGGGCAGAGAGTGGCTGTTTATTATTGTTCTTCCTTGGTACTTGTCCTCAACAAGGAGGAGCTCCCGGCCAACTGCTGCTTTGCAGAATGGAAGAACTGAGGGCTGGGCTCTTACTGAAGACTGCTGCCCTCCGCACCACACACCTGCCCCCTACGTGGCCTCCCTCCCAGGCTGGGGCTCAGAGCTGCCTGGTGGCTCACGGTCCTTGGGGCCTCAGCTGGGAGAGCTTGTGGCTGTTCCTCACGACCTTGGGCCCCCGTGGGCTAGCTCAGGCTCTCCATGGCAGTCTCTAGGCAATTTCCTAACACCGGGAGAGGCCAAGGCTCAGGTGTCATGAAGCAGCTCTCCTGCACTTCAGTGTGGCTTAAGAGCTGGGGAGACAGACATGGCCTCTGGGCAGAGCAGAGGGGAGGAGGAGCTGTTGCAACACAGATTCCATCATGGCACAATTGTCCCACACCAAGCTCTGACCCCGCCCCAGCTCCTGCATGTTCCCCACCCCATCCCTGCTCAGGCCAGGAAACAGTGGCCCCAACGCCTGTCACTCTCGCCTCTCTCCACTCCACCATCAGACCCGGAAGGCAAGCTGTGCCTTCCCACATGTCAGGAGTGACTGGAAGAACCTTCAACTCCCAGGGTACACACTTTCATCAGGGATAGTTCACTGAATACTTGTGGGTCACCTGGTAGTCACAGGTGGGTAACCTTGGGTTCTTTTATTCCAATCTTACTTACTAGTATCGATATCACAAGTGACATGTATATGTTTAGGTTACAAAAAGGCTATGAACGGGGTAAGGAAGCCCCAGGGGTTCAGGAGGGTGAACTAAGAGCAAAGGCAGAGACCAGATATGAATGCAAAGAGTCGCGACAGGCAGTCAGATGAGGCTGGGAACCAGCCAAAGAAATTGCTCAGGGCACAGAGCCCTCAAAAGCTCAGGAGCTGAGTCTAGGCCGAGGTCCTTCCAGACGGTAGTGCTAGAGTGGCAGCTTGGAGCGGGCCCTGCACGGTCATCACAGACAAGAGACACCTCTCTGTGCTGAGATTCAGAGGTTCCCACTGGGGTGACTTTCATGAGTGACCAGGTGACAGGGTCAGGGTGCCGCCGTGTCCGGCCTGAGGGTGCTCATCCTCCTACGGGCCTCGAGGGAGGGGTTGCTTCTCTCAGTGGGCTGGTGCAATTGTAAGTTTGCAGGCTCCATTCCTCCAGCGAGTTGGTTGCGTGTGCATCTGCTTCTGCCCAATTCGATGTTCGGAGGTGGTCCTTCTTTTTGCCTCAATTAACTTACTTATTGTAAGAAAAGAGACGAAAAAATGAAGGAAACACAGCAGCAGCTCAAGAGTAATACAGGTTTGTTCAGGAGAAACCTGCGGAGGGGCACCCGGTGGAGTCGGGCCCCACTTGCCGCCTACAGACTGGGGCAGATGCAGAGCGAATGAGCGGGGAGGGGCCAGGGTGCGAGTTTTCAGATTTGACTGGGTTTTTCAGGAGGGTGGGATCCTCTGATAAGGGCCTGAGACAACAGGTTCTGATGAGGGCCAGAGTCAGTAGATTTTGAAACAGTGAGTTTGCTACCTGGCTGAGTGGCTTCTGGAAATTTCCATATCAATCACTTTATCAGTTTGTGTCTTCTGGTTGTGCTGAGCAGATGGTGGTTATTTATTTGTATAAACGAGGTGTAGAACTATTCCACCTCAGCATTTAAACTCAAAGTGGAGTAACTCATGGCAAACTGCCGCTTTTATGAAATGGAATAACACAGGTCAGGCAGTTGAGAACCACCTTGTAGACATCATGGAGTAACTTGCTGCAAGGCTCAGCTGCTCTCCACCACCCCTCTGCTCCACAGCTGCTGCTCAACAGGGCCAGAAAGCCCGCTGAGGGCCTTAGGTGCTGGGGAGCCCCGTCACAACTGATCATTTCTTGGTCTTATTTCATCGAATGTCATCAACCATCAATGACAAGTAAAGGGTCAACTAAGTCTCAGATCCGGGTATTGAAAGTCTTCTTTCAAGTCTGTGGTTTCCAAATGTTTGAATTCTTCATTCTCATCAAATAAAATGGCACGCACTTCTCTCCTGGTGTGCATATTTGATTATTGTACGAGGTACCAGCAACCCCTCCAGGCCCGTGTTCCACCCTGGTTCTATACCTGCAGCCCTGCCAAGCACACCGCACAAACAACCCCTCTCCTGGTGCTTCTGCTGGGTTTGACCACAGGCCCTAGCAGCCAGGGAGAGGAAAGACCACGAGGCCAGGCGATTCGCTGCAATCAACGACCTCTGCTGAAATGGATGGAGCCCTCCTGCTCCTACCACTTTCTAAAGGATGGCCAGGGCTCCCCATGGCACTATCCCAACAGGAAACTGGGGAGATGGTGGGAAGGAAAGGGGTGGGAGCATGGCTATGACTCCCATAGGTTGGTGGGTGGGGCCAGCATGTCCTTCACACAGAGCCCCTCAGCCCACCCCAGTGTTGAGGGCCCCTTGTCTTTCCTGCCAGGGTTCTGACTGATAAAATGTCTATCACGAATATAAACAAATATTCAGTATGATTTCTTTGGGTTAAGAACAAATATGGCCAGGTGCAGTGTCCACGTCTGTCACCCCAGAGGTTCAAGAGTTGAGGCAGGAGGATCGCAAGTTCAAAGCCAGCTTCAGCAACTTAGCAAGAGCTTTTCTCAACATTTTCAAAACTAAAATAAAAAGGGCTGGGGATGCAGCTCAGTGGTTAAGCGTCCCTGAGTTCAATCCCTGCTGGGAAAAAAATTTAAAAGTATGGACAGGTGTTCTGCCCACAACAAAGGGCCAGAGTTTTGCACTTTCTGGGCTTGTGCAATTTCTGGGCATGCATACCACCTGGAGGGCCCTTGAGGTGAGGGCCTGCTGATGCTGCAGCGCCCCTCAGTCAGGAGCAGTGAGGCAGGAGAGGGCTGAGAGTGCAGCCTGCAGCCTGGGTGCCTCTCCTAAGCTGGGCCCAGTCAGCATTTCCATTTTGCCCCCTCTCGCCTCAAACGAGGATTTCTTTTGGTAAACAACTTATCTGCCAAGCCACCTGATCACACCAATCAGACAAGTGTCCCGAGGAAGGAGAGTGCAGGACAGCTCCAGCTGACCCGGCCAGTGCTGGTCAGCCTTGTGCACAGGGGGCACTTGGATTCTAAGCCGGTGGCCAGCCCCTGGCCCTAGCAGGTTGCACTGCCCTGTGCATCTGCGTGGAGAGATTCCCTGTCGTCTATGCCCAGCCCTCTGGGAAAGCAGCGGCACAGAAAGGGCAATGGCTTCCCACCCTGCAAGCACAAGGGATTAACCTGACTCACCTCATTACTCACGGGAGCCTCCACTCCCGCCCACAGCTAGCAAGAAAGCGTGTACCAGCTTCTTGCAGCTACTACAGCAAACATCACAAACCAGGTGGCTTCAAAATCGCGATCCGCTCTCTCACGTTCTGGAGACTAATGTCTAAAATCAAGGCTCTGCAAAGCCGCAGGCCCTCTGCCTCTTCCTTGCCACTTGGCTTGGGTGGCTGCCACACTCCCATTTGTGCAGCATCACCCAACCTCTCCCGTCCTCCCAGAGCATCGTCCCTCTGAGTCCATCCTGTCTGTACGGGTCTCTTCTTACAAGCGCAGCCTCCACATTAGGCTCCAGTTTGACCTCGTGCTGGAAATGACGTCCGCAGAGACGCAGCTGCTAAACAAGGTCATGCTCGGCAGACCTTACTGACAACTAGAACTAGAACTTCAACACGGTGGAGCACTGCAGGGTGAGGTCAGCTCCTCCAGAGTGGGGGTGAAGAACGTGGTGGGGCTCTGGCCTCCTTCTGTCTGGCCTCCACATCTGCCTCACCCTGCACCCCTGGGGAGGCAGGCAAGCTCTCATCCTGACAGAGCCAAATTTAGGAGACCACCTTGTCTAACACATTTTCTACTAAGACATGGTATTAAAGAGAAAGTTTTGCCTAAAAGCCCTAGGAATCACTACCAAATTTTCAGAATAAAATCTTTACTTTTAACATACCTGTGGAGATTCTTCTTTTTATAATAGACTCTACATTAACGTGAATTCCTCCAAGCACCCTCAAAAAATATCTTGGTAAAACATGTCTCTCTCTTCTCTCTCTTTTTTTTTTAAGAGAGAGGGACAGTGAAAGACAAAGAGAGAGAGAGAATCCATTTTATTTAGTTTTTCATTTGGCTTTTATTGCTCTGACTCTTTATTGTGTACGTAGTGCTGGGATTCAAACCTGCACCCCTGCACATGCGAGCCAAGCGCCAAAGCTGCTGAGTCACTGTTCCAGCCCCTAAAGCACCTCTCTCTCTTTCTCTCTCTCTTTTTAAGAGAGAGAGACAGTGAGAGAGAGAATCAATTTTTATTGAGTTTTTCACATGGCTTTCGTTGCTCTGACACTTAGTTGTGTACATGGGTGCTGGGGTTTGAACCCATGTACTTGCGCATGCCAGGCAAGCGCCGTAACCGCCGAGCCACCACTCCAGTCCCTAAAGCAGGTCTGTTAAAGCACGAGTACACCATCTGAAACCCCCCTCATTAGCCCCTGCACTGGTGTATTTAAGAAGCCATTTCAAATGCACAAACCCAGGAAATAACAAGTCACTTCCTTACTGAGGTCCAGCAAAGAATACATTAAGGATCTTGGAATCCTGACTTTCCTTAAATCTCTCAAATTTCTACTCTCCACGGAGAGATTGATAAGCTCACCTCTATGTTTCATCCTATAAAACAAAGGAAAATGAATGAGTTTTCTGAAGAGTTCAATTGAGCTTCATATAAAGACCATAAAAGTTCAATGTCTTTATAGAAAAATGTCAACACCAATTTCCAGGAGAGGAAAGAGATATCAAAGTGTCGAAAAAATTATACCTAAAAGTCCCTGATGAAAGAGACAAGGCACAGTGAAGAAGACAAAAGTGACAGGAAGATTATTTCTGAATCATCTGTGTTAACTATTCTCTGCAATCGGATTAGAATGCATCCAAGGCGCTCCTGCCACAGATGCAACCCCGTCCCTGAGTGTGGGGTTCACGTTTACTCAGCTGTCTGGGAGCTAACCACAGGCATCGGCAGAAATCAAAAGAAACTCAGAAAGCAGACCTGAAAATTCTTGCTAAGGTTATTTTAGGTATGAAAATATTTCACAGGTATTTGTAGGTCTATGTGAGTAATATAATATGCAAATATTACACATAGGTCAAATAATTTGGTTGTAAAACACTACTAAAAATATGTAAGGTAGGGGCATCAAGTCAGCCTGCAACAGATGCTAGACGGATCAAGATGGCAGCTCAGGCCCAGGGAAGCCAAGAGATGGCACCGGGGAGATGCGCCAGACAACACCCCGGGTGAGGAGCAGGTTCGGAGCAGCAAGGCTGAGCGTGGGATAAACATGGAACTCAGACACACGCAGTTAAAATAGCAATTAACTAATGCACCCAGTGAGCAAGGAAACCGCACCTGACAGAGCCCAGCAAGTCGTTTACCAGAGCGCGTGCGGCTGCCACAGCACTAAGTCGTCATACAAATCAGTCACAGCAAGACTCTCCTGCTGCCCCATTCCAGCTAAATGAAGCATCAAGAGACCATAAGAGAGGCTATGAGAGCGTCAAACAGTCCATTGAGTGATGAAAGGCTAATATAAAACCCATTCGTTCTGTTTGTTATCACATCTGACAAGAAATTGAATGCCAGGAAACAGAAATCGTCACAGAAGAAACACATTTCATTAGGGGGAAGGAGCTTAAAGCTCCCATACAACAACTCGTCTGCCCATTTCCAATTTCTTCTGAGATGCTTGCAGAAGTTACGTGAATAGAGGAAAGAACTTCAAGTTTCAGTGAGTTACGAGATTCGAGGGACTTTATAATCTGCCAGTGAGGTTTCCGTGCGGCAGAATATTAAGCTTCAGAGCCCGGACAAGAAACAACAAACCATCCAACGTGCAGCCCAGAGGCGGAGCACTGGTGAGGAGGTACGTACCCAAATTGTTTAGTTGCTGCCTGGGGGAGTCAGAAACTTTGCAAATCAAGGAACGGTGAGATAATGGGGACAGGAGGGTCACCACCCGCTTACAAAGACCTCATTGCTAAGGCCTCTGGACAGCACAGAGAAGGGCAAGCAGACCTTGTTCCACCAGGAGAAAACGGTTTGCACTTGATTAGGAAATAGATACGGATTCTCGCTGAAATTAGGCTCTGCGGATGAAGCCCCATTCACAACTTAAATTACCTTTACAACTGCATTTAGTATTGTGAATGTCGGAGGAGAGTCCCATGGCACACCAAGATGGAGCACCACGCAAATTCAGGATGCCAGGACCTGGAACTCTGAATCATTACAGCACTTTCACCAAATGTCATTTCTGGGAAATACAGGCACAGGGGGTCTGCAGGATTTGAGGAATTTCCTATAAATTGTATTTGATTGGTCAATTTACACTATCAGAGTAAGAAAAATTGCACTCCAAACTTCTTGGAAATCAGTGATGGCTGCTAACTTCAAGAAGTTGCTGGAATTTTTGTTGGCAAGTTGGTTGGTTATTGATAGGATGGCTGGTTGGAAGTTGGTGACTGGGCTGGTTGGTAGTTCCATTGAATGGTAGGTAGGTTGGTTGATTGGTTAACAGTTCAGAAGGTTGATTGGTAGGTTGGTCGCTGGTAGATTTGTTAACTGGCTGGTTAGTTGGTTGATTGGTTGGCTTATTGGTTGGTTAAATGGTTAGTTGGCTGGCTGGTTGGCTGGCTAGTTGGTTGGTAGATTTGTAGGTCGGTAGATTAATTGGCTAGTTGGTAAACTGGTTAGTCTATTCCATAGGTGTCCATCTGCTGTATGATCTGTGGTGAATCATTCTGTGTTTGGTCCCAGACAGGTAAGGGGCTGGTAGAAATGGGCTCCCTCTCCCCATGCCCACAGAGTCCCTGTGTTCACTCTGATACCTGAGGTTCTTGTCCCAGCATCTCAAGTTTTCCTTTTTGGGGACCTAAAGCAGAATTTTCTTGACCCCCAGAGGACAAAACTCACCAGACTTTGTTTTTATTTCAAAATATTCTTGGGCAGAGAGGCAGCAGTAAGCATTTCCATGCTGGTGATGAGGGTAAACCTCCCTAGAACCTGAAAGATGGAGGGGTTTGTGCTCCTCTCAGGAGCAGGGTCCTAAACCTGAGCAAGCAGGACAGGAGGGCTGATTGTGCCTCATTCCCAAACACCTGTGAGCAGCCTTCTGCTCTGCTTTGCCAGAGTTGGAAGAGAGCAGGAAACAGGAGGTCTAGGGAGGAGAGGGGTTGCAGCGGTGCTGTCCTTCTCTCCCTTCAGGGCCTGGAGCAGCTGAGCCCTGTGATGGAGCCCTGGGGGACAAGGTCACACTGCCAGGGCAGGCTCTGCAACCCATGACTTCCCCGGACATACACTGGACGTTGAATTGACTTTGTAATAACTGAAGGCAGAAACATCTCCCCCACCATCCAAGGGTGCGTCCTGGCCCCACGCAGCCTTGAACAGGAACTCTCGCAAATCCACCACCTACTCTCGACCAGATCTGTGCCTTATTCATGGACACACCCCAAAAAGAAATTCTGTTTAGAAACCATTGTTACATGTTTTCCTCTGCTGGCAACTTCCAAAAAACATTTTCCTGTTAAAGACTAAGAAGACTTTTGGTCCGCTGTAAGCCTCCCTTCACTTGAAGTGAGATGTGTTTTAAAAAGCAGTTTGGGGCTGGAGCGGTGGCTCAGCGGTTACGGCGCTTGCCTGGCATGCGCAAGTACACAGGTTCAAACCTCAGCACCACGAACCCAACGAAGTTTCCAAGCAACAAAAGCCACATGAAAAACTAAATAAAAATTTATTTAAAAAACAAAACAAGCAGTTTGGTGGGGGTCAGGGCAGGAAGCCAAAGAACCCTACTGAACTGATGTCCATAAGTATTTTCAACACGGCAAACCTAGATATCAAATCTTCAAGTTGTGGAAAACCCAAAGCCAGGACACGCTTCCACCAGGTCACCTCCTGAGGCGGCAACCCTGACCCCGCAAGGAACGTCCATAATCAGCCACCCAGCACCTCTACAGCCACCTGGACACCTTGCTGAAGTTCTCGTGCCAGGTCTGAATTTCAATCAGTAACTCTCAACAGTGGCACGCTTCATTTGGAAACCAATCAGTCTTGCACATAGTGGGAACGCGCCTTGCTGGGTTCGGACGCCTGTCTCCATTTTGCAGAAGCAGTTGCCTTTCTGTTCTGAGGATAAGGAGCACAGCCCTCCTGCTGAGCAACCACAGATCCCACTCTGGGCCATGGTGGCAGCCTTGGGTCTCAATCTGTGGAACAGCAGCACACAGAACTGGGTAGCAGGGATAATGACTCTGAAGACAGGGACACTCGTGTACCCAGAGAAGCACCCCTCCTGGGAGCAGCAGCCACCTACCCTCCAAGCAGGGCTCAGAAGCCAGCAGGAGAGTGTCAGAAAAAAGCCCCACCCGGGAAAGGAGAGCAGCTGCAGAGAGAGCCGGGGGCAGCAGGCAGAGAGGGGCAGGAAGAGAGGCAGGCAGGCGGCAGCATTCAAGAGAACAAAGCAGCTCACATGCAGACGAAGAGAACTGGTAATTAATGACGAGGACGTGCTGCTGACAATGCCAGCGAGGATTCCTCCTCGCCTAAGTCACCTGAGACGCAACTGAGACACCATCTATCTTGGGCAAAGAAGGAGGACGGCAAGTATCTTAAATGGAAATGAAAATAAAATCGACCCAGCTTCTCCAGGGGGCTGCTAGGGTCCCTTGGGAAGCCACCTTTGACCAGCTTCGGGGTGGATGGGGAAGGGGCCACAGCTCCTCCTCCTGCAGCCCGGTGCGCACAGGACCCCCTGCACAGGTCCGAGCAGACGACACTCTGTGGAGTCCAGAGGCAGGGGAAATAGGGGCTTCCTGAGTGCAGAGAGGCTGCCCTGGGACACCTGTCTAGACCCCCTCACAGGCCATTCTGCCTTGTCCCCCTGTAACCTGGCCAGAGACACCCACAAGTACCCACAGCAGTGCTGAACGCAGAGGGACAGAGGCCTTTTCAAATACCGAGGAGGAAAGAACACCATACTTGGGGTGACGTTCTTGGCAAAGACACAGAGCAATGGCGCACCAGGCTGCGGAGGTCCCTGGCGGGTGACTCTGCCAACCACAGAAGCCCTCAGTCTTGGTTACTGGAAGGAGCAGCCCATCCCTTCGTCAACCCCCTTCTGGCTCGGGCTTCTTTGCCAGGAACAAGAACAATGTGCCACCGTGATTCTCACTCATGCTTTCGATGGCAGCATCTTTCACAAAGGGCAAATAGAAGCCACCAGCCCTTTGCGGTGCCTTGTTCATAAAGCCCCACGATGAGTGATAAGTGTTTGCTCCGTTTTGCCGCGTGGTAGAGGGCAACACAGAGCTCTCTGTTGTGAGCTGGGTTGTTAATATGCAGGGAAAATGAGACGGTTTTGTGCGCGGCAGTTAGGACAATCATCTGCAGCCCCCCAGGGCAGAAACCTCCGCATTCTGCTTTCCTTTCATCCTGAACGATGCCCATGCCAGGCAGCACTCGTTTCCTGAACATGTTCAATTGTTAGGTTTCACAAAGGCACAGACGTGTGATCTCCAGTACACACGGCCAGCATCTGGAGGACAGCAGCACCAACTCAGACTGTGTCCTCAGAGGCTCTGCACCCATGAGCGCCAGGGGAATGAAGTGGGCACCAGCAACGTCCCCATGAATCCAGGTGACTTGTCCTCCTCCCTGCACTCCCCCAGGCATGATGAGATCCAGGAAAGGGCTGCCTGTGTGTGGTCACCTGAGCCCATGAATCCAGGTGATTGGTCTGCTTCCCTGCACAACCCCCTAGGTGTGATGAGGTCCAGGAAAGCCTGCTTGTGTGTGGTCACCTGCGTGTGCTCTTCCTCAGACTACCACAACAAATGACCACCAACTAGATGGCTTAAAACAAGAGAAATTTCTTCTGCCTCAGTTTGGAGAGCCAAGAATCTAAAGTCAGATTGGTGCCTTGTGGATACTCAGGCAGACAGCCCACCCCATGCCTCTCCCAGCTTCCTGCAGCTGCTGGCAGCTCCTGGGGTCCCTTGGCCTGCAAGAATCATCTCCACCTATCTTCATGTGTCTGTCCTGTGTGTCTATGTCCTCCCTCCTCTCATAAGAAGCCCAGGTAGTGATTTAGGGCCTGCCTGAAATCCAGCATGATCTTGAGATTTAAATGCAATTACTTCTGTGGAGAGCCTACTTGAAAATAAGCTCACACTCACAGAACTGGGGTCA
>PVKS010026114.1:0-29033 GCA_004027875.1 Aplodontia rufa | reverse complement strand
AGAGATCAAATGGAGCTAAACCAAAGGTGACGTACACCGTTAAGCACTGTAATGTTTATTAAGCTACTCTCTCGGGTGACTGTTCACTCCAGAGTTCAGCACAGTGGGGCTCGTCATGGTAAAGACAGAGATCAAAGCAAGAGAAGAGGAAAAGATCTTGGGCCATATTCAGAGGGGGCACAAACGATCTGTGTCCACCCCAAAGGCTGCACAGACCAAAGAGCCCTGCAGTGTACTGCACATGGTAGGGCCTTTGATTTATTTTACAACTGCTCATAGCTTGCTGCCAGACTAATTGCATGGTGGCCAGAAAGCATTTGGAGGCCTGTTCCAAGCCAGGAGGAGGAATCAGAATCACGTGAAAGCCCTGCCGTCCAGGTGCTTTAACAACATCCACAATGGTCTCTGCCAATCTGGACAAGTAGACATTAGTCTCCTTTTACAGATGAGGAAACAAAGGCCCACTCTGCAAGGAGGTACAACTAATATTAGTACAACTAATATTTTGGTCTGGTTAATTCTTTGAGATGTTGGCTGTGCTATTTGTATGGCACATTTAACAACATCTCCAGCCTCGATCTAAAGCTCATCTACTCTTGGGAGTTTCTAGTACTAGTAATCATTTTGTATAAAAATTGTACGTCAATAAAGCTGCTAAAAAATAAACAATAAACCTACTAACCAAATGGAGCTTTTTTCATCTTTGACAGAGAGAATTGAATTTGAACTGTGTTGAAAACTGTAGCTACTAATATTGTACAATTAACCCAGCACCATTTCTTTAATTGGAGTCAAATTTTACCTTACTGTAAGTCTGTCCTGACTGAGGCTTGAATACTTAAACACTTAAAGAGAATCTCAAATACTAGAATGGTCATGTCCATCAAATTCCAAGAATTCGCCCAGTCTAATTCTGCTGGCAATAATGTTAATAATATATCTTTTAAAAGTTCCAAGCATGAATTATTTGCAACAGAAGTTTGATGGTAATAGCATGCACCATACATTAGTTCTTCAAGCTGAATAATGCAGGGCTTGTGCGGCATGGGTCGATAGAATTTGGATTTCTCCAAATCGTTTTCCCTTTGCTCTCTCACCAAGAATGCAGCCCTTCTGTGAGGCTGGTCCCACTGTGACAGCGGGCACAAGACAGTGATGCCTCTTCATCCCAGGACCATGTCCTCTGTGTACACGGTGCCACCTGACACAGACAAGGGTTAGTAATTAAGTGGTGGGGGTTCCTCCCCAAACTCATTGCTAGATCATGCACTCCAGTTGCTGCAGAGGACAGGAAAAGTTGAAGTGGAAAGGAGGAGATCGGATAACAGCACCCTTGCTTAGACAACAGCAAACCCAAAGGACACCAGGATGACGACGCAGCGTGGGTAGGACCTGTAAGTCACTTCCAGAGTTCTCCCAAATGATCAACTCTTTCCTGCCCCTGACTTTTTGTGTCTTTGTTTCTTCCCTTCTGTGTCCACATTTTCATCTTCCGCTGCTTTTTTTCTTTTTCTTTTGGATTGAACCCAGGTGTGCTTAACTACCATGCCACATCCCCAGCTCTTTTTATTTTTAGGCAGGGTCCTGCTAAGTTGCTGAGGCTGGCTCTGAACGTGTGACCTTCCTGCCTCAGCTTCCCGAGTTGCTGGGATTACAGGCATGTGCCTCCACACACAGCTTGCATCTTCTTATTCTCCAGCTATGCTAATAAATTTCTCCCAGATTCCCATCAGATTTTTCCACTGCTAAATGTCCAGTGCCTACTAGAGTGCCTGATACACAGCAAGTGTTCAGTAAAACTTGGTTGAATTTGCAGACTGGGTGTTTGGGATTGGATGAACGCCTTTTGAAATGATAATGAATGTGTTCCCGCTTCTGCATGTGCTGATTCTGATGGTGTCTGTTCTCCCATACAAGACTGGGTTGGTTCAGGTAGACACTGTTGTCTTACCTGGGCAGAACTCCATGTCAGCTTATCCGTAGGCCACTGGTGTGTCTGTTAGAGCGGCCACCCTAGGAGAAGGGGTCTTCTGGTGTAATCATTTGTGTCCTGATGGACGAGATGCATGGCATCCCGTGGCAGCCTCCGTATAAGGACCAACCTTGGTGATCGCTGCCATGACATAGTCTTGCAGTACCCCAGCAGGTATCTGTTTTGTGCTCAGCATGGTGCTGGGTGCTATAGATTGCAAAAGAACAGAAGGAGTGATTAAAAGGTATTATTTAGGCAAGAAAGAAGGATTATCAGAAGCTCAAATAAAGTTCCAGGGATGATGGGTATGTTCATTGTGTTGCTTGTGGTCATGGTTTCATGAGCATAAACATCCAAAAGTTATCAAAACTCGTTGGGTGTGGTGGTGCACACCTGTAATCCCAGTGACTTGAGAGACTGGGGCAGGAGGATTACAAGTTCAAAGCCAGCCTTATTAACTAAGCAAAGCCCTAAGCAATTTAGCAAGACCCTGTCTTGCTAATAAAAAGAGCTGGAGATGTGGCTCAGTGGTTAAGTGCTACTGGGTTCCATCCTTGGTAACAAAAAAAAAAAAAAAGAAAGAAAGAAAGAAAAATTACCAAAACTCTCCCCTTTAAATATATGTAGTTTGTTGTACAATAACTACTTCTCAACAAGGCTCTTAGAAAATACAGTAAAAATTTATCCTCCAATATGGTGAGGCAGTTGCTTCTGAGGCCTGGCCAGCAGCCAGAATTGGTAGCTGGGTTGATGCTTTTACACCTCTCCCATAGTGCGGTGCCTGAATTTTGGATGAGGAAGACCTTGGTCTGAAGTAATGGTCATTGGGTGGAAGGACAGACAAATCAAACAGGCGCTATTCAATGGGGGACAATAGGAACCTTCTGGGACCCAAAACTGCTGACACTAGCAGGGAGTAAGGGAGAGAGAGTTTCACTGAAAAACACGCAGAAGAGATGGAGGATGCTGAATGGGCACTAAGTTCCACAGAGCATTTCGTTGGTCAGAACGGCAGGAGAAAGAAAGATGTTAGGATGCATCCTCCAGGAAGGAAGAAGATCATCTTGTTTCCTTCCATTTGGGCCTCAGCTAGAAAATTGTGCTTCTGTCTAATGAATCATGCACTCACATGGACATTTGGGTAGGATTTTTAGAGGAGGTAAATGATGATGTTAAAAGAAACTGAATACAATGTGGTGGAACAGCAGAAGGAGCTAAGACTGACCCAGAGAGCGTCTTCAGTGATCCGCATCTTTCCTGGGGAGCAATTGGCAGGTGACAAACTCTAGGTAAAACACACCTCACAAGCTGTAGCTCCCTAGGTCATCAAAAAAAACCCTGGGAAGCCAGGTGGTCTCAGTGTGCTCAGCAGCTCTCCTGGTTCTCTACCTCCCAGGGGTGTGGAAGTAACTGTCTCTGGCCAGTGGATGTGAGTACGAATGCTACATGTCACTTCCAGTGGACACAATGACTAACAGAGCATCCAGCAGCTGGGGGGCTGAGTGATGACCAGGCAGGTCAGAGCCTTCCCACCATCACACTACAGTGAGTACGAGGTCCGAAGCAAATTGAAACTTTGGTCATTTGAAGCTACTGAGCTTTGGTAGACACCTGTTAACTGCAGCAAAACAAAGCTAACCCTGACGGATGCAGAGAGCCATTGACGTCATACAAGGAAGTCGCAGGCCTGAAGCCCTGCATGCAGTTGGGGTGAGGCCTGCTGCAAACCCTGATGAGTCTTTCTACAGACCACATGCACTGAATCACATTGCTCTGCTGAGGACTTGAGTGTAACATGTAGTCCTTGGGTCAGAGGAAATGAATGTAGAAGTTAGAAGCAGCCCTATTTTTGGTTCAACATAAGAGATCCTCTGTAAACACGGTTATCCGAAATGCTGTCTTCCCATAGGCATGGAAAGTTTTTATCTCCATTTCTGGATGTGGGAGACACTTATCAATGTCTTTTCTAGGTGGCAGTAGTAAGAGTTCAAGCACCGGGAAGGTGTCTGGGCTGAAGGGCTTGCTAGCACCTGCTGCCCTGGGAGCCTGCACCTCTCGCACTGGCAGATTTGCCCGAGGGCATTTCGTAAACAGAGGCTGCCTGCAACGAAACATTCCCAGCCAGGGAGGGGGGAAAGACAGCCCTATGCAGCATCTAGGTAACTGGTAAATTAAATCGATGATATCCCACACACCCACCCTAAGATCACAGAGCCCCGCTGAGTCCTCAAATATTAATTGCAGGAAATGATTTGTCTGCTCTGGGTAGTAATGTTCAGCCTCAGGTCAATTTTCCTTCTCTGAGATCTAGCAGAGTGCATTTCTACCTTTCTATTATGACCATGATCCTCCACCCACCCACCAACCCTAGGTAAGAAATGCTAGTGTTTTGTTGTGACCACCGATTCTCTCTGCACTTTAGATTCCGCCTTCTTTCCGTAGGATGCTGAGATCCGTGCTCCTCCAGCTTGAAACTCTCAACCACATAAATCACAGAGCAAGGGGATTTTTATGCAAAATAAAGCACTTTCCATGCTTTTCCCTCGCAATGATTACATGATTTTCTCCTGAACCTGAACAATATGTGTTTCATAAATAGATCCCTCTCTCTGTAAGCAAACCTTGGAAATGGATTATTTGTTTGGTTTGCATTTCGTCTCTCACTATTGCAGCTACCAGAAGCCAGTTCTTGAAGACATGCCATAAAGATGGGGAATTAGAAGGACTGGGAGCCATGAAAGAGCCTGTCCTTTACACTGGGACCTGCTCACTCTGAGTGGCATCTTGCTTATTAGAACTTGCATCACGAGACACGCAGGCTTGGAAAGAGTTGCTAATCCTAGGAGTGCAACTCTGAATCGGTCAGTGAGGAAAGAAAATATATGGCAGGAAAAATACTACGAGTTTTAACATGGAAAGCTCATGGCATTTCTAAGCAGATGTTTATTTTTAGTAATCCCAGATCACTTCTGTAAAAATACAAAGTTTAGTATTTGACAGATCTTACCATTCTTTACACCATGGTACACATTAGATACACAGTCAGCTGGGGAAAAAGACAACGGTGCTCACTCTGAAAGAAAGGACATATTTAATGCTAGGGTTTCAGGCACTTGATGGCAAAATACATCCAAAAGATATTTATGCCCCATTTCACAGAAAGTGCCTGCAGCTCAGCATGGACCCCATCATGGAGAAGGGGGTGGAGGCTGGCCGGGGTCTCTGATTTAGCATGTCCAGTGGCCACGTGAGAGCCAGGGCTCCTTGCCCAACTTGTCTAAAGAGACTAAGTCATTTGATTCCCACGACAAAGGAGCCCTACCAGAGTGGACACAGCTCAGCAAGGAAATCCTGACATCACACAAAATAGAGACAACCTCATTCTTCTGGAATGTGAGGGATTGAAAGGATAGCAGAGTTGAAATGTATCTTTGTGCCTTACCTAAATCTGAACTAAGCCCATGAGTTTTCAAGTATCATTGAGAATAAAATAATTTCAGCAGCCTGCAGCATGGGAAGCATTTGAAGCGATCTACGAATACGTCCATTTCCAAAGAGCCCTCTGTCTTCAGGGAAGGGCATGCAGCTCAGGCTAGGGCTTCAGGCTGGGGGCTCTGAGGTCAGACCCCTGAACTCCGAAACCCTGCTCCTTATGTGTTCCCAATAAAATGACTTTGCACAAGGTAATTCTTTGAACCTCCGTTTACTCACCCTTAAATTGGGACTAGAATAGCTGATCGTCAGGATTCACACAACCCTGGGCACACAGTAAGTTATATTCATCATTGTGACCTCACCTCGCCGCCACCCTCAGCATTGCTCAGCTGCCCTTTGCCCTAAAGTGACCCTAATTTGCAAGTGTGTGCACGTCCACAAGTACGGAGATCCCGGACGCAGCGGGGAGGGAGAAGTGCCCAGTGCTAAAAGCCAGAGTTCTTTACAATCGAATGCATTGGGATCTCCACTGCCACTGACTAAGCCTCAGTTTTCACATTAATGAAAAGTTAATTATACGCCTGCAATCAGGCGAGAGTGAAAAATCAGGGCCATTATTTTGAGTGGCGACCTCACCACAGCCTGGTTAACAGGGCTTGGCCTTTCCATGAACTTGTGTTCAGCTCTGTGGTTTGACAAGCCTTTGAGAATGCGGGGAGGGATTTTAGGGCCAGCCCATGCCATCTGGTGGTTGCAGGTCAGGGCCTCCTGGAACGGGGTTAACCCCAATATCTATTGCACCAGGTGCCCTGGCTCTTTATGCCATTCCACAGTCACCCTGGCACCCTGCCTCTCTCTGTCTTGCTTCCTGGACAATAAGCTTTCAGGAGCAGCTATGTCTGTGTCTCTCAGCCCCAGTATTCAACCCTAAGCAGTGGATGGGTTTATATGGCGCTTGGTGAGTGAATGAGCAATGAAGCATTGCCTTCCTTTGCTGTTTATACAGAAAGTCAGGTTGCATTTGCTAATGCCATTTTGTCTTTGTGGACAGTATCTATGTGCTGCTTTCAGCTGGTGTTATGGACCAAGGCAGAGCAGAGTCTGGTCTACCATAGATGCTTAATAAATGTCTGTTTTGTGAATGAATGAAAGAGTAAATCAGCAAGCAGGCTACAGAGTGGCTGAATGAATAGTTAATGTTTCAGGCTAAATAAAACATTTGCCATCTGATGACTTGGGTAAATTTGGGCATATGCATCAGCTCATTAAGGGTACAGCAAAGAATCAGTCATTGAACTTGTCTCTCTCAAAGATATGATTTGGGGCCTACAATAAACCCTGAATTATGCATGCATGAAATAAAATTTTGGTTGTAGGCTTTCCATAATGTTCTGTCTGCCCCGCTCCATCCTGACTCGAAGGTCCTTGAAAGTCTCATTCCTCTCTTCCCACCTCATCCCTCTTCAGAAACAGCGTTGCAAACGATGCTATCCTTCTTAAATATTTTTGTTTAAAGAGAGAGCGAGAAAGAGAGAATCAATTTTATTTACTTTCTCATGTGGTTTTCATTTCATTTCAATGACCCTTCATTGTGTACGTGGTGCTGGGGTTCAAACCCTCATCCTCATGCATGCCAGGCAAGCACCATAACTGCTGAGCCACCACTCCTGCCCAATACCATACTTCTTGAAAATTTTTTCCCTAGACACACACAAAAATAAAGCATTAACTGATGCATGATTCACACAATTCCTGTGAATCGTGTGGAGAAAGCACAAGGGGCTAATCAGGAAAAAGCATCAGAATAATACCAAGTGTTGCCAATGGTGCAAAAGGAGCTCTCCCATATTGCTGGGGAGAATATAAAATACAAAAGTACGTTGGAGAGATTGGAGCGGTGGCTCGGAGGTTACAGCACTTGCCGGGCATGCACAAGTACACCGGTTCAAATCCCAGCACTCATGTACATAACTAAGTATCAGAGCAATGAAGGCCATGTGAAAAAACTCAATAAAAATTGATTCTCACTCTTTCTCTCTCTCTCTTTCTCCCACTGTTCTTCTCAGTTTAAAAAAAACAAAAGTACATTGGAAATATGGTTGCATTTTCTGTTGAAAGGAACCATACACCTACACTCTACACCATACACCAGTAATTCTATTCCTAAGAGTATATATCCATGAAAAATGGATGCATATGTCCAAAAATGCATTTATAGTGATGTATATTATTTATCTTATTCAAGAAGTAAATAGATGCAGCATATCCATATGATGGTATACTCTATAGCAAGTAAAAAGAGCGAACTATTTGTATAATGGTGCTGTCCATTTCAAATCAGTCCAGAAGGATCTCGGGTAAAATTCAAAGGCAGGCAAAATTAATCAGTGATGACACAAGTTGAAATTGTGGGTGGGGGAAAAGGACTAGACTGAGGAGCACAGGGGGACATTCAGGAGAATGGAAAACTGCTCTCACCGTGAGTCCACGGGAAGCCTGAATCATCAGGCTTCATGACATTAGCACTCTTCATTCCTTACTGTAGGTCCAGAATTCCTCACTCCAAGGAAGATTAAAGGCAACAACCTCAGGATTCTCTTGCTACATCAAGGGTGCTTTCACCTCTTTGTTCATTGGTGCTGTTTTCTATTTTTGTTGTTGTTGTTACCCAGAATTGAACCCAGGGGCACCTAACCAAGGAGCCACATCCACAGCCCTATTTATGTTTTTTTTTTTTTTTTTTTTGAGAGTGGTTGCTTTGGACCTTGCTAAATTGCGGAAATTGGCCTCACACTTGTGATCCTCCTGCCTCAGTCTCCTGAGCTTCTGGGATTACACCATTTTCTTGCATTTCTGATGTTTGCAAAGTGGACCTGTTAGCTCCGAGGTCAGTCCTCCTGCAGCTGCGATGAGCTTGCCCCTGGAGCTGCGAGGTGGGCTCACATTCCAGCTTTGCCATGTACTGGCTGTGTGACCTTGGGCACCGTCACCTCAATCTATTTGAGTCTCAGTTTACTTACTTAGAAGGTGGGAATCATGTGGGTCTAACCTCATAGGGGTGAAACCAGAAAATGCATGGAAAGTGGACTGGGTTTGGCAGAGCGAAGGGTGGCCAGGCGCGGCACTGGTAGAATCACACCAATAGTGGTTGAACCGGTGTGAAGAGCACGTGCAAAGGAGCCACCGAATAACTGAAGTAGCTGCAAACACGAGCGAGCTGCCCTGTCCGGACCAGGCTGAAAGGCGGGCCTTGAGCCGCAGGCATCACGGAAGGGGCACGGGCACTGTGATCGCCAGGGATGCTGCAGCCATGTCCTGTTGGAATGGAAGCCTCCGAGTCTGGCTTGGAAAAGGAGAGTGCAGACCGCAAGCCATTGGCCCCTGGGTCTGGAGCACCCCATACGTGAGGCGGGACATTTTATCCATGTCCCTGGTATCACCAGAGCCAAAACAAAGCCATTATGTGCAGTGCCCCGGCTGCACCCCAGCTTGTGGTTCGGTGGGCAGCGGGATCACATAGTTCCCTGTAGTAACCTCAGCAGAGGCTGCGCCGGGACAGCATGCGATTACTGTGTGAAAAAGAGAGCCAGGGGTTAAACCCTGTGGAACCCACGTCTGGCTCGATCATTTACACTGTAGCTACTTTCCATCTCCGCACTGGAGCGAGTCTGGTTGCTCCTAATGGGAAAAGTGATTTGCTGTGGTGTCCCCATGGAGAAGGCCTGTGACTCATAGGCCAGGCCTGGCTTGCACAGATGCAGCCTGGAATGTCACGGCTCTCCCCGACACCACTTGAACACCAGAGAAAGGAGGGACCATGAACTCCACGGACACAAAAGACAGGCTAGTCTCCCTGCGGTCACTTAGCACCCACTGCGTGCGTGTACTTCAGCACGCAGTCCTGATGACCTCACACCTCTGTCCGTCGAGGCACAGATGATGAAATGGAGGGTTTTAGGAACTGAGTCTTTGAGTAACAGATCTGGAAGTAAGTTTGGTCATGCTTGATGCCCAAGGTGTAGTTAAGGGCAGATTCTTTGAGAATTTTATCTTTAATCATCTATAACTAGGCACTTACTCAGGATCTCCTCAAAAATGGTCAGAGTGGGGGCTGGAGTGGTGGATCAGTGGTTATGGCGCTTGCCTAGCATGTGCGAGGACATGGGTTTGAACCCCAGCACCACATACACAACAAAGTGTCAGAGCAATGAAAGCCACATGAAAAACTAAATAAAATTGATTCTCTGTTTCTCACTGTTGCTCTCTCTAGGAAAAAGAAATACATATATGTATCTATCTATCTATCTATGTATATATATATATATATACTGGTCAGAGTGGTCTCCTTGAAGGACATGTGCCTGGGCTCGACCGCTCATTCCAATTCTCAGTTCACCATCCAGCCCTCAGTCCCTGACCCTCACATCACATGCACCCTAGACGGGCTGTAAGCTCAGGGTGGCTGCTTACTTTTCCCCAAACAGCACTTGGGGACACCTGCACTTCAGAACTCAGCTTTTCCAGGTTGAATCTCACACGTATTCTAACACTTCTGGATGATTCCAAGATGAAAAGCAGAGAAGGGAAACCCCATGCTGACTCCTCCACAGTCCAGACACACATGTCAACACACTGAAGTGTCATGGTGGTTAGACACAAGACACCCTGAAGCTTTGTTACTGAGGATCATCAGAGTAGCTGCAACTGGCCATTGTGCCTGGTACGTAGGATGTTTTCCATGAAATAGAGAAATTGCTCCTGCTGTCTTTCTATAAAGGGCAGCTATTAGCCTTCCTCCCCTGAGCATGAGCCAAGAGACTTTGTATCAGAATGCAGCTTCAGGACACTCAGGCTGACCCCTAATTGTCCCACCTCTCGTGTTCAGCGTGGAGAGGGATTCCGCCACTGTCCCGGGCCGCCGGTTCTCCTGGGCGGCCCCGCTGGTCCCGCAGGCTCCTTGGGCAACATATTTTCCAAAGACCACACTCTTGATAATGGAATGGAGACCAGGACACAAACATTTGCACGGAGTCTTACACACAGGCTGCAGTGGGATTTCTTCCCTTCTCCTTGGGGACCACCAAGGAGCCTGTGCCTGGGTCCTCCGGGAGTTCGCGCCATCTACAAAGGCGTCAGCTGCACGCTCCCACTAACATGACCTGTGTGGAGGGTGCTGCGGTTGCCTGAGATTGTGGTCCCCTTACATCAAGAGACCCTTGAACCAGTGGCTAGCACCGATGTTGTAGTCACATCCCCCAGATTTACATCTGCTTAGAATATTTTTAGCTCAACGCATTTCTTGTCGCTGAAACTGAGCAGGAGCTGTCACATGCAATTTGAGGTCGGGCTGGACTTGACTCTGTTTCCTATTTTCCAGCAACTGAGGGCCCACACTTCAGGACCCATCCAGGTGATTATGTCACAGATGAAGTCATTGCAGGTTTCATAGCCAGGAAGGCCTGCATGTGCTGAAAGTGACCTGATAGTTATGCAGATCAGGCTTCAGAAAGAACAAACAGCCAGGGGATACGCCCTGGCCTTGCCTCTCTAAATCACTGCAAAAGAAAGCACCGAGGTAGTGTTCCCCCAAACCTAGACCCTCCCATGAAAGGAGGGTTCTGCTGTCAAATACTGGATGCACAGTATAGAAGTCCCCCAAATATATCAGGAAACAAGTTTCGAAATCCACTGATTAGGACAACTTTGTGCCAGGATTTCCTGCAAGTGTTTGC
Organism: Aplodontia rufa; assembly: GCA_004027875.1. Lineage (NCBI taxonomy): Eukaryota > Metazoa > Chordata > Mammalia > Rodentia > Aplodontiidae > Aplodontia > Aplodontia rufa. The sequence goes on along the minus strand of PVKS010026114.1, from coordinate 17,894 downwards.
TCATGACAGCCCTCCCTGCCCCTCATGGAGTCCTTACTATCCAGAATGACTTCTAGAAAATACTGGCCAAGAAAACAGATTGCATTGTTGCAGAGGCCCAGGAAAAGATTTCCTCCCATCTGCAAGTCCTCTGAGTGACAGTCCTGCTGCGTGGATTCATGTTGGGGACAATTATTTCAGACTGCTCAGATTTTCAGGGAAGATGCTGAGAGGTTGGAGAGAAATCACCCACAATAGTGCAAGAGAACCCACTTCTGGTGACAGAGCCACAGGAATGGAGTCAGTGTGCTGAGAGTCATGTGCACTTTCAGGTGCACTTTAGGTAAGGCAGAGAACCAAGCTCTGTGCCCATCATCAGATGACAGGGCAAAGAGAGCATGGCCCAGACACACAGTGGAAGACCATTCAGCCCTGTAAGAAGAGCAGGACTGGCTACGGCATGGATGAGTCCAGAAGAAATTTCCTTAAGTGAAATAAACCAGAAAGAAATATGGCAAGATCTTGCACATATGTGGAATCTACAAAGGTCACACTCACAGAGGTCGAAAGCAGAAGAGTAGGTTCCAGAGGAGGGGAGAGCTGAGCCGAGGGGCAGGAGAGATGCTGTTGCCGCTGAACAGTGGAATTGTAGATGTGCAGAATGGAACAGTCACTATGGTAAACAGCAGGGCACTGTGCATTTCAAAGTTGCTCAGAGAGGAGTTGCGAAATGTGTTACTGAAAAAAGGGGTATTTGAGATGAGAATCTGTTAATGAGCTCAGTTTATGATTCTACGACATGGACACATATCAAAGTATCACCTCGTGCCCAATGGGCATATACACAATTGTAATTTGTTGATTAAAAATAAAATTTAAAAACAAATAAATGAAAAATAAAAGGGAAGTTCTGGACTTTCTTGACATTGTCATTCAAGTTAACATCTCAGAAAGTCAAAACTCTACCAGGAGTGAAGTCCTAAGCAAGGTGCAGTCAGTGACCTGGGCTCCGAGGTTGGAAAATGTTCTCTCTCTTCCTGGCAGTGCTGTAACCTCAGGCGATTTTCTGAACTTCCTACTCCCTCACCACCCTGACCTTTGAAATGAGGACATGCAATAAAACAATAGCATCTCCTTGGATGGTTCCTGTAGACAAAACTGAGACCACATCGAAAGCCCTGGGCCATCGCAAGCACCAATTAATATCAGCTATTAGGACAATGGCCACTTGTGCTGTTCCCCATAGTGGTCAGCATGCAAACCCTTCAGACTGTGAAAGTTCACTATTTTTCTCCAGGGCATGAAGAAGGGCAGCCATAGAGAAGGGACAGGGAACCACAAAACACAGACTGGCTGGTGGCAGCCCTGGAGGAGCTTGGAAAGCAGGCCATGGACCTGGGACTTGTGCTAAAGCCAGAAGCAAGAACACCCCAGGGCCAGCAGCCACTGAAAAGCGCAAGGGTGATCACGCCAAAACAAACTTGTAAAACATCGCCAGGAAATGCCACCGAGCTACCCGTGACGCGCCGGGCACACCTACAGGGAAAGGTCCAGGCAGCTGTGCCATTTCTCACTTGTATTGCTTCACTTCTCACTTGTATTTCTAGTTCAGGGCTTCCCCCCACCCCCCACCTTCTTCTCCTTTTGTAAAAGCATTGCTGCCATCTGGGCCTACAGGTTTTTCAAGGCTAGGCCCTCTCTCCATTCCTTATGCTACCTGGGGCCCTGGCACAGGAGTCTGAGAGCATTGAGTAGACGCCACCTGCTCGGAATCCACCAGGGGGGGTTGGATGGGGCACTGGGTTGCATGCTAGCTTGACTTGCATGCTAGTTTTCCAGGGCTGCCATAACCAATTACCGCAGACTTGGTGCCTTAAAACTAGACATGACATCCAAGTGTCAGCAGGCCCTGCTCTCTGAAAGCGCTGGGGGAGAACCTGTCCCTGCCACTTTCAGGCTCTAGAGATTCTGGCACGCTTTGGCTTGTGGCTTCACATATCCAGTCCCTGCTGCTGTCGTCACACGGCCTTCTTGCCTCCTGTGTCTCTGTATGTCCTCTCCTCTTCTTAAAGGATGCTCTTATTGGATGCAGAGCCAACCCTAAAACAGTATGAGCTTATTCCAAAATCGCAAGCAGATTATACCTGCACAGTTCTTAGTTCCAAACAAAGTCCCATTCTGAGTCTCTGGGTGGACATGAATTTGGGGGATACAATCTTCAACCCACTACATCTTGGGAGCCAGAGTTGGGAGTCACTAAAGAGCATGTGATATGTGATAAGTGAAACAAGAGGGACAAGTGGAGACCAGTCACTCAAGTAGGAAAGAAATATTGAAGTAATAAATAATAAGAGGAGCAATCACCGGCCCCTTTGCTAAGTCTCTGTAGACTCTCCCTGAATCCTGATAGCACACAGGATCAGGCCTTCTGCTGTCCTTTTTTCCTGCAAAGGCAGAGGCTCAGTCATGCTAAGGCCCTTGCCATGTTCCTAGAGCTGGTCAGCGGCAGGTGCATGTGTGTTGGACAGCCAGGCTCTGAAAATCGGCGGAGGACACCACCAATCACCATGATCTTTCGGATCCTCTTGCCACTAACGCAGATCAACACTAAGTCTCTAATAAACTTCTGATGGACTCAATAAGACAAGCAAAGGTGTCCTTGCTAATAAAGTATCTTCTTTACACTGCTCAAAACCCATTTGCCCCCACTACCACCTCCAACAAATATTCTTCCTACCTTCTTCATAGGCCTAGAACAAATATCTATATTTTCTAAAATATTGACTAATTTGAGAATTAGAGACCCACACAAGAACAGAAGTAAGCAAAGAAAGCCATGCAGAGGGCAGCCCCTCGGGGCTCCAGGCCCAAGGTGTCCCAGAGGTGCAGTGTGAATTCCTTACATGCTGGGGATCCACATCCCTGGGTGGAAAGCAGGGCCTCGGGGAAGGGAGTGACTTGGGCCTGGCACAGCGCTACCCTGCATGTGCTCTCCTCCTTTCTACCACCATGGTGCCCACGCTGGAAAGCAGCTCTAACGCCTAAAAAGGAAAATGGACTCCAAACTCTCTCTGGCCCTGCTGGACATGGGCCTTTCCACCACCAGATTTCCCTCCCACTTCACTATTCCTTCCCCCAGAGAAACCCTCCTGTTTAAAGATGTTCACAGTCACTGAGGCTGAGCGCCTTGGCCTGCAGCGGGCATGGGCCTCCTCTACATGTCAGCTGGTTCCGGACAACGTCCCGTCCCACCAATTCAGGCCATTTTCTGTGACTATAACTGCTTACCACGAACTAGGTTATTTATAAAGAATAGAAGCTTGTTTAGTTCACGGTTCTGGAATCTGGTTCTGACACCTGCCTGACATCTAGGGAAGATCTGCTTGCTATACCATAACAAGAGGAGGGCATCACAGGGCAAGGCAGAGAAAGTTCATATCAGCTCAGGGCTCTCTTCCCCTTCTTTAGAACCATCAGTCCTATCCTGGGACCCTGCCTCAATGACCCTATCCTAATTTCCATCAAGGCCTCACTTCCAAGTGCCATCCATGTATGCATTTAGGAATTAAATTTCAACATGATTCAAATCCTGTGCAGCCCCTATCCGGGCCTGAAGAAGAGGCAGGGGTCAGGGTGGATCTACTGCTTCTGGACCACAGTCTGAGGTCAGGGCCAGGTGGCTGAGCTTCTGCAAGTGGACATCACCATGTTCTTCTCCAGATCAACCTAAAGTCACAGTGATGGTGGAGAGAGACTCTTCTCGAGAGGACACACTCTGCCAATCTGCAATGGATTGTCCAGTTCTGGCCACACCCTCTCACTGTCTCCTGAGGATTTGCTTCTCAGTCACTAGTGCATAGTTGTAGAAGATCCACTCTGCACACATAACTTCCTGGTAGGCTAGAGGAAGGAGAACAATCTCGTGGAAGAAGGGCTGGCTTCCATAGCGTGTCTCCACCTTCCCAGGAGGGCACATAGATAAGGCAGAAGCAGGTGGCCTCCACCTAGGAAAACTCTCTTAGGTGTCTGATACCCACTGTTTCTTGGCATTTGCATCTGCAACCGTAGCCCCGCCTTCCCAACTGCCCTTTACCTATACTACCATTTTGTGGAATAAAGCAGAAGGGTCCACACGAAGGCATCTAGAAGATTCAGAGGAGATGCATTTAGAGAGGAAACCCTACCACCAGCGACGGTCATTGATTCATGGTCTGTTCACTGACACATGGACCCACTTACGCAAATGCTTCCTGAGCAGGTACTACAGAGGCCACCCTATGCTAAGTCCTATATGCATCATGATGATATTGGTTAGAGTCCACAGACATCTTTTAAAGACCCAGAGAGCAAATATTTTAGGCTTTGGAGGTCATAAGATCTGCAGCACAACTCCTCAGCTATGCCAACTACATGAGAAGAGCGATAACTACACGTGAACAAATACGGTGATTGTATTCCAATACAACTTTACAAATGCATGTGCCCATCTGGATTTGACCAGCAGCCATGGTTTGCAGCTCTTGATACAAATGAGTAAGGTAGATCTTGTATTAATTGGAGGATATATCCTGGTTTTTTATTGTTATTTGGAAAATGTCTAAGTGGGATAAATAGGGAGAAGAGGAAGTAAAGAAAGGAATAAAATGGAAAAAGTTTATCAAGAAGAAATGCTCTAGCTGGGTTTTGAAGTATGAACAGGAGTTCTTTAGGCCAAGGAGAGAACGTTTTAGATACAAAGGACAACGTAGATACGGGACTTTTGTGTGGAATATGGCCTCTGCTGGCAGTGAGAAGGAGCTCTTTTCACTTTGGGAAAAATGGTAGAAATGGAAAATGAAAAGCAGGCACGTTTCCATAGTCATTTCTAGAATGATAGTCTGTGAAGTCTTGCTTTGGCCCATTGGGTCAAAAGCAACCCCAAATTCAGGAGCAGAAACCTATGATTGTAGCCATCATGGCAACCTTAGTGCTGATAATGGTAATGATAACTTAATGTACAAGAAATTCTCTGCCAGACATTGAACAAGAGTTTCATCCTCCCCTGCCCCTTCTCAGAGAGGCCTGTCCGCTGAGTGGGGCTATGGGAGGGAGTCCAGCCTTGGTGGACTAGATCCTGCCGGGCTCTGTCTCTGACTCATTGACTCTTCTTAGAAAGTCAGTGCCCCCGTTGGGATCTGGTAACTGTGAAGGTTGAAGTATCAGACCCACTTTACAGGTAAGGAAGCAGGAGTCCATACTGATTATGTAATTTGTGAAACTATGCATGGGTCTTTAGTGACAAGAGTGGGACTGAACCCAGGCTGAGTGACTTTAGAGTCCGTGGCCTTAAGCACTAGCTATCCTCCAACTTAAGTATCCATAATAATTACTTGGATGAACAAATGCAGATTCCTAGTCCCCACCCCAGAAGATTTAGAATCACTAGTATGGGGTGGGCCCTGAGAATCTGCACTTTTGCAAGCACTTGATGATGGGCTTGATGAAAGTGGCTTTGGGTCATACACTGTCCCTAAGCCACACTGCATCCTCCGCTAAGGTCTAAAGTAGGTGAACAGCTGTCGTAGCTTGCACACAAAAAGTTCCTCATCCCAGGGAAGTTGGGACCGCTGGCACCTAACAAACCTCACTGAGGTCCACACACGCCACTCCTAGCACAAAGCCTGGCCTGTGGCTGGACCCCCAAATTACTTGAATGAATAAGTGGAAACAACTCACAGTGGAAGCCCAGGATTGATTGGCAGGGCTTCCCTGGAGTGTGAGATATGAGGGACACTTCAAGGGCTAACTCAGAGGGACAGCTTCTCCTGCTACCCTGAGGAGCTGGGCACAGCCCTAGAAAAAGCAATGCCTCATCAGGGTCCCATTTGTGCTTCTGTGTGCAAGCGACACTTGTCCTTAATGCAAGAGGAAAGGAGAAGAAGGCGGGAGTAAATCTCTTCTGTCATGATGACTCTTCCTGCCTTTCCTGCACTTTCCCCAGACTCTCAATCCTCCTTGCCCCTTCTGCAGAGAGGACTGTCCACTGAGTAGCAGGACTATGTGAGGGGCCTCAGCCTTGGGAGGGTAGATCCTGCCCACGCTCTGCCTCTGACCTGCTGTTGGTTCTTCTTGGAAAGTCAATGTCCCTCTTGGGGCATGGTGTGAAGCTGGGGATGAAAGCCCTGTCCTGTTTATCTCACAGGGCTGAGTGGGGTGCATGCATGTGGATATGACTCCTCTCAGGCAGCAAGGCTCAGACACCAAAACCCAGTTATCTTAAACATCTGCCGGTTCCGCACTTGCCTACTCACCAGATTTTTGGAGTCTTAATAGTTGAACACTTTTATCTGTGGGGCAGACACGCAAGCAACAGACAGTCTCACACATGAGGATATAGTTAGCATCATTGTAATCATCATGAAAAGAAAAGAAGAGGGCTTCGTCCGACACGCAATGGGGAGAGATGGCCCAGTGTTGGGGTTTGTAGAAGGCTTCTTGGAGGAAGTAGCAATTCAGCTATGATCTGCAGATCCAGTTAGCCATGTGAAGAAGTGGAGGAATGGCATCCTAGGACCGGGACTCACACATGCAAACACATTTTTCCAAAGGTGTACAAAGCTTGGTGATATGCCAATCATTCTTCTCACCCCGCTGCCCTTCTCTAGTTTTCTAGTGTCTTTCTTCCAATGCGATTAATATGCGTCAGTTTGCGGTTGATGTTATTACATGGGTATCACTGCTGCCAAAGAAAATGGGCCCCTAGTCTATACAAGTGCTACGAAACACATTCCTTCCACCTTTCTGTCTAAATATGCCCCATTGTCAATGTTGGCATTCATGGTTGTGGAAGGAAATACAAGGTGACAGGGAACTGCTTCGGTGCATTGCAAATCACTCGAAACCGCAATTTCTGGCTCTGACCTTGAGCCAGCTTCTGGGCCCTCTTGAGCTCCTAGTGGACCCCAAGGTCTCTGGGTGGGGAAGACATCCTCGGTGGAGTCGGTTCATCTTGCAGATTTGGTGGAGTCCTGGGAAAGCATTTTCCGGAGAGAAGTGGAACTCTTCTCTCATCATCTGCTGATTTGTGCTACACTGGGACAAACCCCTAGCGTCAGCTTCCAGTGTGAGCCTCGCAATTCTTCTAAACGCATTGTTTTCATAGAGACTTCCAGTGCTAATCGACAGGGTGCAAGGATTTGACGCTCTGGTATCGGAGTAAGGTTGTGCGGTTATCTATTTACCGAGAGGGAAACAGAACAGCGGTTCCATTTGCCACTCCTACATTTATTGTCAGTTCTTCTGTGGGGTGTAAAATTGCTAGTCATCTTCAACAGCTCTCAGAAATAAGCATTCCAAATATATTCGCCTACTGTACGAAGATGTGCTGATGCCACTCCTCGCAATTTTGCCCGAAAGGCTGGGAAATAGTAGATCTAACTGGTAGGAAATGAACCTTGGGAAGAAAACAAATCCTGGGGACTTTGTGAAGCCTAGGAAATCCCAGGAGTCGCAAAGGTGCCACCTGGCATGACCCACTTAAAACTGAGCTGCTGAGCCCCTGCAGACATGGAGGTGGGGCATTGAGAGGTTCTCCAGGGATCAGTGAGAAAGGTGAAGAGGAAGCGTCCTCTCTGCAGAACGGGTCCACCCAATGGTTAACCCTGGGCCCACCAGTTCTTCCAACCACACCCACTATGTACAACTCCTACCCTTCTCTCCTCTTTGCCAAAACAAGGGCAAACGTTTCAACATTGGCTACTGAATGAGAATCGTGCAAGCATTAGCAAGCTGGGAGTCCCCAACCTTTCTGCCCAGTGAAAGAATCTTCCAGAAAATAAACAGGAGGTGGAGCACTAGTTTCCGGTTGCTTTACCAGTCAAGTTGAGGCGTGCTGGAGTGCACAGATTCGATTATGTAGGCTTCCTTTCCACTCTGCATCCAGTGACCTCTTACTGGCTGCGTGAATCAGATTTGGTGGGACTGTTTACATCATGGAAATTGGCCATCACTGTAACTTGGCTCTTCTTTGTTTTTTTCTTTTTTCAGAAAGCCAGTTTTCCAGCACACCTTGTTCAAACATCCTCACTGTTGTCCATTCTCTAGCCCAATTATATATTTACCTTTTTATCCTTCAACTCATCTTTACTAAGCTGGCATTCTGCCAGCCCTGAGAACAGAGAGGGGACAGAGAGAAGTTTCTTGCCCTCATAGAGTTCACATACCTCCCATCTTAAGATCTGCATTAATTATTTAATCATCCATTCATTTTCCATTTTAAAAAGCTGATGGCCATGCATGTAAAACTGCCCAGCAGAATTTCTGATCAGTTGAAACAAACAATATGGTTGCAGCAGGCAAACATCCTGTCACCAGGAGCAATGGCATTCTATACAACCCAGGGGCGGCGGGGAGGGGCACAGGCATCTCATTGAGAGTCTATTTTCTATTTCTATTACCAATTATCAAAAAGAGTCAGATAAAATTCTGGGATGGGCTCCCTGCTCCGACTCTATGCATGAGAAATCTGAAGGGTGAACTGGCAGAGCTATAGTTAGGGTTTTAAGAAGCAGGAGGGGGATCCAGATTGACATGTAGACCCCCAAAAGAGATTACATCTTCCCAGTCTTTGGTAAATAGGAAAATTCTTCATAAGTGTCACTGCTAATGTTCATGATTATTACATGTTGGCATTATTATCACTGCTACATACAAGCAGAAGACTTGCTAATACCAAACACAATCCTGGACTTAGCTTCCAGGGAGAAAGCGTCCATGTTACCTGTTTAGATGTTGTGCCCTATCTCAACCCTCCTCATAGTCTTCAGCGACAGTGAGCGTGGGCTGGAGGAGCAGGGACTTGGAGAGCCAAGATGTTTGAGAGTGCCAATGTTCTTCAGTGTCTGAGATAATAAGCAGATGAAGGCCCGTTGGCTCCACTGACCCAGCACCTGGATTTTGCCAATATCCGCCCCATCACGAGACCGGAACCAGAGATGTGCCCCAGCTGCTGTGGACAGAGGCTTCTTATCCCATCTGCACAGTAAACCACTCTTCCCAACAAAACAAAATGTTCCCGTTTATAATTATTTATTTTTTTAAAAAAGCCATGCAAGGAATTAAAGTTGTGCTGAGGCTGGTTGTGTTCAAAAACTCCAAAAATGATAACAAATGTTTTTATTTTACTTCATTTCATTTTCCAAACCATATGGACTTGCCAGCTCAACGCATCGTTGCTCGTTCACGCTGGAGCAGCTGTCGGCACCCTGATAATGCTACAGTCTCACTCATGTGCGGGCTGCCAAGCCACAGTATATGGAAACCATCTTGCAGATTGAAAAAATAATAATAAATAAATAAAACCCCACTTAGAGCCAGATTCCAACTGTGAACTTCTGCAAGGAAGAAGGTCGGATGTGGGGGTGGGGGTGTTGCATCCTATAAATAGACTGAAAATTCAGCGTTGTTTTAACCAGGATAAAATGTGACTTGTCTGGTTAATCACAACTAGCATTTGACCTTTACAAAGGTACAATTTATGTTTCATTGCCAAGTGCAACTGAGTGTTTTCTTCTTTTAATTACTAAACTATGATTCAGAAGTCAGCCACAAGAACACAGTTTGGAAACTTGAATCCCTATAGGTTTTAGGCACTTTTATATATTTATTTGTTTTGACCATGAAAAAAATAACCACTCATGACAAGGGTAAGCAGCCAAAAACACATATCTCAGCCTAGTGTCCTAGGATCACCCCAAACTTTTATTATTAAAGTTGGTTGCCCAAGTGAGCCCCTTAACCCCACATAGAGGACAGAGTTAGCCACCAGAAAAGCACAACGCTTGGAGGGAGGTGGGTTCTACAGAATGCATGAAGAGATGTACTTACGTTTGGCCCCACATTCTACCTTCTGGACTCCCTTTATCATCCATATTTCATACTGCAGACAACTTGGAGGGAATTCAAAGGGAAGTGGAAGACTGGAAGAGCCCATCCACGTGGGAGGAGATGTGCTATCTCTCTTAACCCCACCCAACCACAGAAGGGTGGGCTCCACAGACGCAGAGACTGGGGCACACAACGACAAAGTAACTTGTCTGGGTTGTTGTAAGTTGAGTTGCTTCCCCCAAATTGTATGCAGAAGTCCTAACCCCTGGTGCTGTGAATGGCATCTCCTTGGAAATAGAGTCTTTGCAGATGTCGTTGAGAGACAAGTTGAGTGCTGGGGCAGTGGCTCAGCGGTAGAGCGCTTGCCTGCCATGCATGTGAATCCAGGTTCAAACTCCACCACCACATACACAACTAAGTGTTGGAAAAACAAAAAACAGATGAAGAAATAAAATTGATTTTTTTCTCTCTCTCTTCAAAATGAAAAAGAGGCAAGTTGGCATATCATACTAGAACAGGGTGAGCTCTGAATCTAATATGTCTGGTGTGCTTGAGGGAAGGAAGAGGCATACACAGAGAGCTAAATGGCATGTGAAGACAGACATGCACAGAAAGGGGACATCCAGCCACACCACGTGGATGCTAATGACCATGGTGACAGACCGGAGCAACCCTTCTGCAATCCCAAGACAGCCGAGGAACACTGGCCACCACCAGAAGCTAAGGCACAGGTACGGATGGCCTCTAGCATCTTCTGAGAAGGCAGAGCCTGGTTGACACCTCAGTTTTGGACTCCTGGTCTCTAAAGCCATGAGGGAATGAATTCCTGTTGTTTTAATTCACATAGTTTATGATCATTTGTTATAGCAGCCCTAGGAGACCAATACAAAGGTCAATATGATTTGGACACTTACTTACCCTGGCTGACTAACTTTTACTCAAAGTGGGAAACAGAAGCATTCCCAGGACTTCTCATAGAACTCCAAAGAGGACAGGGAAGTCTGCAACAGGAAAGAGAAGACTCCAAGGAATCCTCCACCATGCTCCAAATGCCACGCTTTGCACTGCTGCTGAGGTCAGAGCTGAGCAGCCATGGTCCCTGCCTGGGCGACTGAGGGCTCATCTAACATGGACAGATGGCACTGGAACTGCTAATGATGGATTTTGATAATGCAGGAGACAGAGGGGTGTCTTCACCAGGACGGCAACCACTGCGTTAGATTTTGGAGGACGGCAGAATATGCCTGATGGAGAACACATACAAAGAGTCCAGGCAGAAGAATCTCTCTGAGCAAACCACCAGACGCACGAGGCTTGCCAATTTTCAGCAAATAAAAATGTGAAATGCCCAGTTAACTTTAATTTCGGATGGAATACGAATATGATCTTTTTTTGTAGTATAAGTGGGTTGCATGCGGTATTTGGAAGATCAGTTACACTGGGACATGGCTCATTCTTTATCTGAACCTATGATCTCACGGGGCATGTTGTATTTTCTCTGGTGACCTTACTGACACATGAACAGGAGAACCAAGTCCACATGGCCACTAATGGCTCTGCACAACAGGAACAAAGAAAGAAATGAAGCAGAGGGCTGGAAAGAAAAGAAATTGAAACCTTAGGTGTAGACCAGGTCTTGAAAGCGATTGTGTATCACTCAGTGGTATTAGAAAGTTACCTTTGTGATTCAGAGACTGATTTCTGGAGCCAGGCTACCTGGGGTTGAATCGCTATTTACTCATAATATGACCTAGAACCTGAGTTTACTCATCTCTAATGATAAGTTAAAATTCAGGCTGTGTCTACTGCAGTTAAATGAGCTGGTACCAAGCACCCGGTCCCTGTTCACTGTCACTATTGATGTAGCGCATTTGCCCTCAAAGGGCAAGAAACAAATGCTACTTCCAAACCTACACACTATCATAAATTGGTAAACAAATACTGAAAGCACCTTCACTATGCAGGATACAAATGCACCCAATGAATTCCTTGCTTGCCCGAGGCACAAATATATTGAGATACAAATGACATGGAGCCATAATTGTGGCAGTAGGATGGATTATTTTTAAAGTGCTTGTTATTGGTTATTATTTATCAAGCATTTTCTAGGCACCATCTCCACAGTTAAATGCAATGTCCTCTATCAATCTGATGAGCCCTCTCAAAATTATCTGGCTTAATTCTCATAAAAATCCAATGATGTTGACATCATGATCTCCAACTTACGGATGAGGGACCCAAGAATGGAGATGGACTCAACTGTAAAGGAGATGACAGGAGCTTGGACATCAAACCTCAGTGCAGGCTGTGGTTGGAGACGTCTTCTTAGGATAAAGGAGTTGAGGGCTGGAGCGGTGGCTCAGCGGTTACGGCGCTTACCTGGCATGAGCAAGGACCCCAGTTCAAACCCCAGCACCACGTACACAACGAAGTCTCAGAGTGATGAAGGCCATGTGAAAAACTAAATAAAATTGTTTCCCTCTCTCTTTCTCTCTCTCTTACTGTCGTTCTCTCTTTAAGAAAAAAAAAAGAATAGGGGAGTCTAGAGCAATGCTTGGTGGATGTGTGGGGTTAGGCCAGGAGACAAGAAGGGGTGCCAATTGAGGAACAGCTCCAGGTAAAGATCCCCCGCGGTGATGTACACCCTGGGGAGCTCTGAGACACTGAGGCAGAGGGAGAATTGGCACAGCAGCCTTGTGTTGCAAGCAGGGGCAGCCCGGAGCCTCTGCACAAAGGCCTTGAACACCAAGGCGAGTGGTGTTCTGGGGCTCTGGTGACCTGCTGCAGAGTTTTACAAAGAGGACAGACAGACAGGATGCCTGAGCTGGTTCTGAATGACTCATTTGGAAGGAAAGCCTGAGCCAGGAGAGCCGACTGCTGCGTCTAGACTTATCCCTGGGCAGTGGCTTTCCCAGCTTGCTTGCTTTCTCTGGAACCAGTCTAGCCTGTTTGAATGCTCCAGATTGACTCTCATTAGCCATACCTCGGGCTCCCAAGCCTTGGTACATCTATTTTTCTTTCTGTCAAGGGAGACATCTAAGCAACAACATGCGACATTTCCATATGGTGTCCCATGATCTCATTAGAAAAAATTCTACCAAGGACAAACCCCACCCAACTCTTGGGGACCTCCTTGTAGGGGGGTTAAGATTAAAGAAGTCCCTATTCACATGAGAAATTCTTTGGCATTCTTCAAAGACAAAAGTGTTTTAGGTTAGGGGATTCTTTAAAGTCTTAACATATGCTTCAAAAATAAAGTTCCTCACTGTACGTTGCTGTTCTGACTTCTTCCTGTTTCTAAGACTTAAACCAGTCAGTGTGAACACTTAAACCTCCTTGGTTTTCAGCATGATTACTGACTATTTTTAACACTTTATTAAAGTATCTACTTCATGCTAGGGACTATGTTAGATTTATGTTACTTCTGAACATTTGTATATTATCTTATTTAATTCTAAAGGAAACATAGGGTATTACCCATCCCTATGTCACAGATGAAGAGACCAAGGCTCCAAAAAGCTAAAGGACTCGTGGGTGGTCATCTAGCTGATAGGTGGCAAAGCTTAGGCCTTGAATGCAGGCCTAACCCCTTTTGATCCACTGGACTAGCTTGTGCAAAGATTATTAGAATAATAATGTCTCTTATTCTCTGGAAGTTAAAAGAACAGACATGTCGTCTGATCATTTATTGGCTTAGAAGGGGAGGAATCTTTCTCAAAATATCCCACTCTTCTGAACCTAGTACATTATAGATTCTTCCTGTAATTAATTCTCATATTGCCAAACCTACAACAAGCATACACAAACACTTCACTGAGGTCAGAACGACATCTTACTCTTGAAAAGTTCCCAACACAGCTTGAAATGGATGTTGTTAATCCTTTCACTTCAGATCTCAGAAAGTATGGCGGATATAATCCTGGCAACGGTTTCCCATAGGATGTTGCATTAATAGGCGTCTCCCTGCTTAGAAATGGCTTTGCCAAAGCTTGCCAGGAATCGATTATTGCTGGACCTGATGCGATTTTAAATCCACTAGTAGAACTGGTGTCATTTGTCCATTTACAAATCTGTGGTTTTCTTGTAATAGTAATTGGTAAAAGTGGAAGCCACCTCTCTGCTGGAAGGGCTGATCAGTTTTTCACTCCCCTTCCTCTTCAGCATCATGTCTACCTCAAGGCTGATCAGCCTCCAAACGCTAAGAGAATAAATCTTCTAATTCTCTATCAAGTGCTTAACACAAGTTCTTAAAAAATATAAAGTGTGCACCTCTAGTTAGGTATATGCATGCCAAGTACTTGTGTCTCAGTTTTCTCATCTAAAAAAAAACCAGGCTAAATATTCTTTTCATTACCTTCTGTTTCTGTCAAATACTCTCACTTCTCACAGTGTCTCCAAGGCAGAGTTTGTGAATATAAAGTCTAGCATGAAGCTAGAAATAATGAAGAGACTCCCTCTTTCTACACTTAAAAATGATGAATTCTATGAAGGGAAGAGAAATGACAATGAACGGATTGGTGAAGCCATCTTGCTTGTAGAATTTCTGTTACTCAGGCTAGTGTGTCATACATTAGAGTCCTCACTGGGGTCCTAAGCTATACCCCAAGAGCAGGGGGGAACCCACAGAGTTAGGGAGATAACAGTCACTTAAAGCATCTCATGATAAAACCTCATCACATTAAGCCTAAAAGGGATGTAGCGAAACATAACAAAGAGCAAATATTACAAACCCACATCTAACATCATGCACAATGAGAAAGCCGGAAGGTTTTCCTGAGATCAAGCATGAAATAAGGAAGCTCACTTCCCCCATTTCCATTCAGTATACTACTGGACATCTTAGCTGGAACACTTAAGCAAGAAAGAAATAAAAGGCACCCAAATAAGAAAAGAACAAATAAGTGTCTCTGTCTGCAGATTGCATAATCTTAAATATAGAGAAAGCTCTAAGACTCCACCAGTAAAGTGTTGTGACTAATAAATGAATTGAGTGGATTTGCAAGATATAAAATCAAGCCAAGCGTGATGATGTATGTCTGTAATCCTAGCAGCTCAGGAGACTGAGGCAGGAGGATCGTAAGTTCAAAGCCAGTGTCAGCAATTTAGTGAGGCCCTGAACAACTTAGTGAGACCCTGTGTCAAAATAAAAAATAAAAAGGGTTGGGGGTGTGGCTCAGTGGTTAAGTGTCCCTGGGTTCAACCCCAGTACAAAAAAAGAAGACATACAGTTTACAATAGTAGCAATTCTACACACTAACAATGAACTATCAAAATGATTCTAAGAAAACTCCATTTAAACTTAGGAATAAATTTAGCAAAGGAGAAGAAATATCTGAACACTGAATACTATAAAACATTAATATGAGTTGAATAAGTCACAAATAAATGGAAAGATAGCCCTTGTTCACAGATTGGAAGAATTGTTTACACACAGAGACACACACATCCCACATTCAGACTTTAAGAAGGAAAGCCAGTCATTTACACCAATAGGGATGAACCTAGGGGACATTATGTTAAGTGAAAGAAGCCAGGCACAGACAGACAAACACTGAACAATCTCATTTTGCATGGTGTCTTACAAAGTCAAGCAGAGAAAAAGCAGAAAAGTGGTAGGATGTTTGCCAGGAGCTGCAGTGGAGGAAATAAGGAGATGTTGGTTAAAGGACACAAGAGTTCAATTACCCAGAATGAATAACATAGTGGTGTTGTGACCATAGTTAACAAAACAGTATCATATGCTTGAAATTTGCTGAGCAGAGATCTTAAACATTCTCAGTACACACACACACAAAGTATATGAAGTGTACATGTAAATTAGCTCAACTGTAGGAATCATGTCAGAATATAGACACATATCAAAGCACCATATTGTTCGTCATAAATGTGTACAATTTGAATTTGTCAATTAAACCTCATCTTCTTCTACTGCACCATTCCATTCCCCTGCCTCTAGACACAGGCTGCTGTGAGCTGGAGGAGCTAACTTCTGTCTTAGAGGAGGAAGAAGTGATCTGAACTTGCTAAAGACCATGCCCAGGCATGGGTTCATCTTCAAGCTTACCATACCAATGACTGACACCCTAGATGCTGGCAAAGTTTCCACCAGGGAGCGGATGCTCTGACCATGCATCAAGAGTTGGATTTGGTTAGGGTTCCTGGATGGAAAGCCAAGACTGAACAGGCCCCCTAAGTACTGATCTGAGATGGTGACAGTTTGGGTTTTACCTAGTTCTTTACTCTGCCCAGTCTCTTCTTTGTCTTCTCTGTGATAGCTTCCCTTAGGAAATGTGAGGAATGAGGACGGGCGTGGAAGTAGCCTTGCACCTCTGGCTTTTTTGATTCTCTTTTGGAACCGCCACACATTGCATCATCTCCAATTAGCCTTCAGTCCTGGCTGCGTTAATACCATCATATTAGATGATAGTATATCATCTTTCAACTGCCCTCCACAAATCATCTGCTCTGTGATACTTCTCACAAATAAACCTTTAAATGGTAAAACATTCTTTTTTTTTTTCCAGAGGGAGGGACAGTAAGAGAGACAGGAAGAGAAAGAGAGAATCAATTTTATTTAGTTTTTCATGTGGCTTTCATTGCTCCGTCACTTCGTTTTGTACGTGGTGGTGGTGTTCAAACTTGGGTCCTCGTACATGCCAGGCAAGCACCCTAACCGCTGAGCGACCGCTTCAGCCCATCCTCTCTTTTTAGAAGCTTGTCTGAAAGGCCTATCTCCAATAACTTTCCTCTGCAGCTTCATGAGGGCTCAGGCTGCCTCAGTCCCGCTGCTCTTGCATCACACCAGGCAGGTATTTCTGACCATACTTTCCTTTGTGCCTTCTCCCTCTGAACCAGCAACCGAATCAATCCGAGGACCCTGACTCCTCCGGTCCATGCAAGTTGTTCTCCCCATTCTCCCTAGAAACCACAATCACTTCGGCTTGGAGTCTCCTGCCATGTCACAAGCTGATACTGAATACAGTATTAAACTGCGAGTCAGTTGGCTTATGGCTACAGCAGAGGTTCCAGGACCGACCTCTCAAGGTGACATGAGGATCCTATGAGAAAATCCACTTCAAATGCCAGCCGTAGCATCTATCACGTATCAAATGATCAGTAAATACAGACCACAGTGATTTCTCCTTGACTTAAATATATAAAGCATAATCCAGTAAGGCCCTCCCTTAAAGTCATCGTTCCTGTTCGACTTCACAAAGATGCTGAAGAATTAGGTGACTTCAGCCATGGTGGTGACTGAACAAGGTGACTCCAGCAGAAGTGGAGGACCAAAGAGAAGATCCTGAGACCTCGCAGATCAGCAGAGGTGCAGGGGGATGAGATTGGGAAAAACAAGAAAATGAGGCCCTGCTTAAATTACCTTTACCTAGCATTAATCACAATGCATGCAGCATGAGATCTATTTTTATACCAACATTAGAGGTCAAAGCCAGTGGAGATTTTGTATTTTTTTTTCCTCCTTCTCAAATTACTCAGGACTCAAAGTGCAAAAGATGACCTGTTGGTTTGCTGACTGGGTATTTTAGGTAAAGTCATGAGGCACTGAATTTTCTCTCCCCAGGACAGAGTAAGGTGGTGTATTGTCAACCACCTGGCCAATTTCACTCTACTGACAGTCGATCCTAATACTGTGGTCAGCAAAGTAGGCCTGGGGCTCCTCCACGATCTACTCTGTCTCCTGGATTTCCATACACGCTGTCTCCATTGATCAGATATAATCGAATAATGGCTGGAATTCTGCTTCTCGATGGGCCCTATAGGCCATTTCTTTATGACATGATCAAATGGGCCATGGCGCATTCAATTTGTTTTAATGGCCAACACAGATGCAATTAAGTGGATTGACTGTGCAGCGATCCAAATTGTCCATTAAGAAGGTGGCCGAAATAACTGGACCAGATGCATAACCCCCCATCCACTTATTTTGGGATGTCTAGACTTGGTTGCACCTTTAATTTTCTTAAAATCCCTGTTAACTAGTTCTGTTTAATGTTGATGATACAGTCCTCTAGAACAAGACAAAGCAGCTTTGG